>CM076578.1:417552140-417735931 GCA_034641835.2 Pinus albicaulis
TGTTGCATCAAAGTTCATGAAAACATTTAGAATCAATTACTTCATCAATGAATTGATCATTTGCAAGGCATATAATCTTTTGGATCATTTTGCAACAATAGTTGGTTGGGAAGTATATGTGGGTGGAAATGAAATGAACATATGTGATAGTGTATGACATGTGGATATGAAATGATGTCCCTTCCCCCCAACTAAAGATATGACAATGTGAAAAAGGGAGTGAGAAATTTTTCCAAAGTTACAATTTTAGCATTCTAATGAATTACATGACTAAAAATTAGAAAACAACATACCTTCACTTACCTTAAATGTGGATGAGTTGTGCATGTGTGGTGGCTACAAAATTCTGATCATATTCTTCTTCAAGTGGCTGAACAAGAGGAGTCATGGATAAAGAGATAAGATGACTTTTTATTTCTTCTACTAAAACTCGCTGAATCTGCTCCAAAATGCTGAAAATAATAGTCTTCATGTCTTCAAAACTCATTGGCATAATTCCTACTATGTGAAAAGATGTTCTGATGTCGAACATAGTAGGAAATTGTTGACTTAGTGGCCATTAATGGATGCCACTACTCAACACGAGAACTCTCACCATTGATGACAATGAGAGTCAAGATGCTCAAACACATCTTGCTAGGTACGAATGATTTTGCTGATGTCGAGTCACCTAGAAGATCTGACGAACAAGGGACATTAATGTATTCCCATTGTTTGTCAGCATGAGAACTTGCCATTAAGGCATGCAAGCCTCAAGGTGTTTTTATAAAGAACTTAGACTCAAAGGACTATGGACTCAATAATTTGCATTGAAGCAGGGCTTATTTGCGGAATGAAAATGACAAGAAATGGAAGATGGCAATGGAGAGTAGAAATGGGAATGGGCAATAAGCATGTGAATGAGCCTCTTGCTTTTATTTGTGGGTTATGAATGGACAAAAAAAAATGGAAAGTGGATGTGAATGTAAATGGAAAATATGAAGTGAAATGAGGTGAATGGTTTATTATGAGGTATGGATGTGATGAAGACAATAGTATCTGAAAGTTTTTCAAGTGTTTGGATCTGATTTTGCATCAGCATATTTCCTCTTTGTTGCTGATTATCCTCTTATGAAACAAATTGTTCTCTTAGAGAGACACCATTCTCTTGTAGTCATTTGTCCTTCCTCCTGGAACCTGCAAAAAAAACTAATACTTCTTCTGCAATGGAATGTAAGATTATCAAAGGGAGAGAGGTGATCAATCTCTCTAGTTATGATATTTACACACAAAACTAAGAATTTGTATTAATGAAACAAGTCTTCAAAGGAAAAATCAAAAGAATTTATACATGTTTTGGAATTAGTGCCTCAAGTTGAATGTAGCTTCTTTTCAGCAATTTATTTCATTATTTACCATTTCAAACTCTAATGATGGTTTTCTCATTGTGTAGATCTTGTTGAGACCTTTTCAACGATACTTAAATCATCAAAATCTGATTTTGTATGAGAAAGTTAGGATGATTTGAACAATGAGGTTTTTTAGCTGTGGAATTGGACTTTAGCTGCGGAATTGGAGAACAGCTGCGGAATTGGACTTTAGCTGCAGAATGTCGACGGTTTCTGTAGCTAAAAACCTTAAATAAAAAGTTAGCCATTCATCCTTCATCATCAGTCCAAAATTAATCAATACCTTCAGAGAAAAAAAATGAGCAAATAACTTATTCATTTCATTGATTCAAAATTATTAATTTTTATTTTTATTTTTTTTTATTTTATTTTTTTTTAAATCCAAAATGTTTGGTGCGAGAATCCTTTGCAATTGGGTTAGTCTGAGGATCTTAACAGAGTCGATGTTATTTCTTTGCAGACCACTTCCCGAGGCAACGTCATATCCTAAATAGATCGAGATTCTTGGGTGCAAGGGGAACAGAACTCTTTCGGAGTTAGTGCAAAATTGTTTGAAGGCCTGCTAAGGCAGACCGAATGTCTTGAGCCTTATAATCTTGGAATTCGTCGACTCATTTGAAGTCGGGTTATCCATACAAAGTCGAGCAAGACTCAATATGGTAGTTGTGGCTCTGCTATATTGCAAATAGTAGGCATATATGAAGCCATTTAGGACAGAAAATTTCTCAAGGGTCAAATCGAAGGGAATATGTGGTTTTTCCCTTGTTCCTATAATTAATAGCAGAGTTCCAAACGTACCAAAACATTCTACGAAATCCAGTCATTCGAGTCTGGCTTAGTTGGGGCCTGAACGAGTTAGTGCCATACGAAGGTAGCATAATCCTCTTTGCTTTTGCTTGCAAATGAAGCCTGTAAACCGGTATGGGTTTCCTAAGTGCCATTTGATGTTAGTTCAATGAAATTTTGAAGCACCAAACCCGCTTGACAAAGGATGAGTCACCCGTTTCTGTGCAAAGATACTTGAAGTAGCGCAAGACCATCCAAATATCAACAAGAGAATTATTTTAAGGATTGAGACCCATAATAGAACAACGTATCAAAAGCCTTTCTCATGAAATTAGTCAGTAATTACATATTACGGCTCTTGATTTCATTTATCTGATTGCCACGTATGAGTGGATTGAATGCCACGACAGAATTTGATTTTGATTAGAATTCTTCTTCTTGGATTTAGAAAACCGGATTATCAATGCAGAGTGCCGTTTTCAAATTCTTCACTCAGAAAAAACCGTTTTTCCTCACGCGGCAAGCAAAAATGGCCTTCAAAGAACCGAGAAATTCTCCCAGACCGCCACGAATTTCGTAAAACAATTTCTGGGTTATCTAATTGACCACGTTGGCGAAAAAACCCATGTTTTATTTTTTCTAAATTCATCTCTGTTTGGCCAAATCGTGCTTTCAAAGTTTGACGTTTTTCTCTGTTTTGCGTTTTTCTGTTTGTGAATAATTTTTAACAAGATTCTTAATCCTTTCTGGATCAGAGTACTCAAGCTTGTCTTCAGTGTTTCATGGGATTCAAAGCTTTGTTTCATTTCCTCGTTAACTTGCTCTTTTTCGTGACTGAGATTGGAACTAATAACATCTTTCTTGCTATGAGTGTTGTCCTCGTGTTTCAGGTCACCGTTACCAATAACTTCAGAACCTTTTGCATCACTCTGCTCAGTTTCATTGAGTAGAGATGCCTGTTCTATTTTGCTTCTAATGCTGGGGAGACTTACAAGAACAACAATCACAGCAAAAACTGCAGTACCTCCTAGGAGCAGCTTTGTTTGATTTCCAGAACCTGGGGATGTAGGTGGTGGAGCTGAACCAGAAGAAACATCTGGCTTCTTCTCTAAGCCAGAACTTTGAGATCTAGAAAATTTAGACGCTGTTGAAAGTTCCTCTTTTGAAAAAAAGGTTATGTGGAAACTACTTTAAAACATCCAATGCAATAACATCATGATAAGGCTCTGCTCTAATCTCACTATCCATCCTATCACTCAGTGTGCCACCAGCTCCCAGTTCTTGGCTGCCATATGTGTTTTCATATGTTTCTTTAACATCTGCATTTGAAGAATGGTTGCTAAAGAACACTTTGGGTGAAAGGCAAACACAATGCACTCATTCTTTTGTCATATTTTTTTTAAAATTTTCACTTTTCTATCTTTCTTTCAGAGTTTCTTTCTGCAAGGGCACGGGTGCTAGATTCACTTCACTGACCAATTTCCGAATGCAGTACAAAGCAGCGCAGCTGATATGCACGCAAATGAAATCCATGGAGTTCCCTGTGGCTTTGTTTATTGATTTGTTTTGTTTTTGTTTTTCAATTTTTTTTTAAATTTTTTTTTGTTAATAAAACTATATGTTATATTTTTAAAAATTAAAAATACACATATATATTTTACTAAGCAAAATGATTTTTTTTATTTGTTTTGTTAATAAAATTACACAAGTTGTATTTTGAAAAATTAAAAATATACATATGTAATTTACTAAACAAAACAATTTATTGATTTTTTTTTTTTTTTTAAATGATTTGTTATTAAAATTATATATATATTTTCAAAAATAAAAATATACATATATATCTTAGTAACAAAACATTTTAATTTTTTTATTTATTTTTTTCATTTTTTTTTAATTGATTTGTTTAATAAAATTATGTATGTGATATTTTCAAAAATTTAAAAATACACATATATATTCATTAAACAAAACAATTTATTGAAATCAAAGTTTTTCATGAAAACAATTTTTTTTTTTAAATTGTTGAATCAATTGAAATGATGAAGTTTTATTTTGTCTCCTTTTTTTTTTTTCTTTTTCACATAAAAATTCTTTTTCTGATCCTCCAGATCACACAAAGTGCAAGAGGAGAGCATACTCATGAATTATTAATTTTTTTTTTTACATAACAATTCTTTTTCTGATCCTCCAGATCACACAAAGTGCAGGAGGAGAGCATACTCAAGAATTATTAATTTTTTTTTAGTTGTAAGAAATAAGGCTACCTAGTTACACTTCCCCGGCAACGGCGCCAAAATGTTTGGTCAATTTAGTGTGTCCTAAATTGCTAACATAAATTATCAACCAGGGATTCGTAAGCTGACGAAGTGTGGCGCACTATATGTGCAAGATAACCCATCTCTTACTTTTTGTCGTTTTTGGATTTTTATGAAATTCTAAAAGACAAGTATGGAGACAAATATTCAAGACAATGATGTCCTTCTAATGGTTTTCCAAACTTCAAAAGAATTTTAAAACACACAATGACAAAATTAATTCCTAAAAGGAAATGAAAATTGCATCACTATTCTAATAAAGCAAACAGTAAACTATTGATCATGAAACTCATTATCTTTGCTGCTGTCTAAACACAAAAGAAACTGTACTCAAAGAAAAGATTGCAAGTAAAGTAAAACTAAAATCAAATTACATCAACTCATATTCTGACCCCTCACCATTAGTCTAGCTATGGCTTTCAGAGGTAATCATAAACAACTTGAGAAATCTGATATCTAATTTGCAGAAAAAGAAACTAATATCAAACTGCACACTCATACTTCAATCCCTCACCATTAGTCCAGCTATGGCTTTCGGAGGTAACTAAAAATCACATGAGCAATTTAATATATCTAACTTGCAGAAAAGTAAACTAATATCAAACTACACACTCATACTTCAATCCCTCACCATTAGTCCAGCTATGGCTTTCAGAGATAACTGAAAATGACATGAGAAATTTAATATATCTAACTTGCAGAAAAGTAAACTAATATCAAACTACACACTCATACTTCAATCCCTCGCCATTAGTCCAGCTATGGCTTTCGGAGGTAACTGAAAATGACATGAGCAATTTAATATATCTAACTTGCAGAAAAGTAAACTAATATCAAACTACATACTCATACTTCAATCCCTCGCCATTAGTCCAGCTATGGCTTTCGGAGGTAACTGAAAATGACATGAGCAATTTAATATATCTAACTTGCAGAAAAGTAAACTAATATCAAACTACACACTCATACTTCAATCCCTCGTCATTAGTCCAGCTATGGATTTCGGAGGTAACTGAAAATGACATGAGCAGCTTAATATCTAAATCTAACTACTAAAGCAAATGTGCAAGACTGAAATAAACAAATAGTGTTGGAATTAAACAAAAACTAAGAAAAGTAAATTAGCAGAAGGACAAGATGGATTCCATGTCATTAGTCATTATAAAACTATGTGCAAATGCCCGGGCGGCCTACTGTAATCTAAAAGCTAAAAATTATGCTAAAAGCTATGATTTCAGAAAGCAATCTAAGTAAGGAAATATGACAAAACATAATTGAAAGCAACTTATCTAGAAAACATGTAAAAGCCTCCTTGGATAGCAGGGGCCCTCTGCTACCAATTTGGTGAAGTCCTTCAGCTCCTTAAAGTTGTAATCAAAATAGCATCAAAGAACTAAATTTCTCTATTAAAAAGAACTCACAAATTTACATCCCATTCCATCTTGAACTTTGTTACAAAAGACTTCTCTACTACTTTTTCATTACTTCCTCATTACTTCCTCATTACCTATGATAGGAGAAAGCTTCTCCTATTTATACAAAATATGATGAGTCATCTCATTAATGGGAGTCCATGAATCTCTCCCTCCATCTCTAGAGTTACAATCAAAATAGGAAATGATAAGACACATGTCTTTCTAGAGTTTCAACACAACTTGAGGAATGTGACACATATCCTCTTAGAGTTTCAATACAACAAGGAAGTGAGACACATATCCTCTTGATCCCATAATCTTCTCCAACCAAATTCGAATTTGGCCTTAGAGTGCCACATAAGGATCTTCTAGAAGTTTCCTTTTGACCTACACATGTCACAAAACTCACAACACATATATAGATATATGAAACTATGTTAATTTTCTAGTTTCTAATCATAAATTCACTTAAAATACATAAAATAAATAACTTTGGAAAACAATGATCCTAACCCATATATTTATGAAAATGGTTACTTGATGTAGGGTTTTAGGTCAAATGGTTATGAAATAAGAGCTAAATGGTTATGACATAATGGAAATATGTATGAATATGGAGAACACTTTTGAGACTCAACAGTACCGCTTGACTCCCTTGGTCCAGTGGCCTTCTACACCACCCTTTCTAGGTTCTGCTTTAATTGTTCCAACATTAGCGCATTATTAAAAATTTTTAAAAATAGACGGAACCATTCTTCAATCGTAGTACTTGTACTAACTTGGTTCTCGTTATTTTCCTTGGCCTGGGGTAACTCAATGCCCTTGCTTCCCTTGAGTTGGGCGAAGGTTTCCACTACTTCTTTGAAGTATTGCTTTTGTCTTTCTGGCTTGAACAGTGGCTTTGGCGATGTTGGATTTGTCAATATTATTGGTTCTGTGGTCTATGCATCTTCTTCGGTTCTTTTCCCTCCTCGCATCACTATGGCTATGTTTGGCATAGCCCGAGCCTCTATTATTCTTGGCTCTGCATTTAATAGATTTGTTCCTCTTTGTCTGGTTCTTTCCTCCCATCTCTTTATGAGCTCTGGGCAGTATTTTGTTGTGCGCATGTTAACTATGCACTGAGAGCACCAGGGTCTCTTAGGAAGTGGAAACTCCCTAGCTACGTGGCCTTCTTGGTCATAGTTGTAGCATCGTACTAGCCCTCTTCCACCCGCTCGGCCTCCTCTCATGCCTCCTCCTCGTCCTCTGGGAGCTTCGTTCACTCTATATGAAGGTTTGTCCAATCGTTCTGCCAAGGCATCCAGAGCCCTACGCTGCTCTGTGCTGTGTGTGGTAGACGCACATAACTCACAATATATGTCATTTAGAATGTTGGAGTATTTTTGCAATATGGGGCATAGACGATGTGAATGACCCATGCATTTACTTATTTCGCAATATTCCGCTGAATTATGTTGCGTGGGGAACCCCGTGTATGGGTGTTGCGGCGGATATAATCCCTGGGTGTTTATCTGCGCAATCCCTCCTACTGGCAGAGCTCCTGGTGCCCCTGTTGCTGATGTCCCCACATTCTGGCCCCGCAGCCGAGGACATCTGGTTACCATGTGTCCTTCCATTAGACAGTGCATACACCATACGTTTGGCCTCGCTGGACGCATTGGTTGAATTTATTTTAATTTCTTTGTTAAGCTAGCTATTTGATGTTGTAGTTCTAGTATGGAAGGGTCCTGAGCTGATGCTCCTCCTTTAAATTCTTGCGGATATCCTGCCATGGCCTCTATCTTCATAGCCTACTCCAATGCATCTTACAACGTCTTGATCTTCTATTGTGTCAGCGGGGTTCTTGTTAGTGAGAGAAGGGCCTTGATAAACCAATCCCTCTGATGGTTCGGATCGATCAGATAGCTGAGTTTTCCAATCACATCCTTGAATCTCCTCATTAGATCCCATGTAGTTTCCCCTTCTCGCTGCTTGATCTCCCACATTTCTAACAAACCGCTGATCTGTTTGGGGGTAGTTTGAATTCCTTAACAAAATCCCTCTTTACATCATCTATCGCTGGGTTTTGATGAGCCTCAGACCACTTTATAAACCAGTGAAGAGCCCTTTCCCTTAGAGTAGTTTGAAATTCTATCAATTTACATGCCTTTGGTGTCTGTTGAGCCCTCCAAATGGCCTTGTAGAGGTACCAGTGTTGTTCCACATAATCGTTACCCCTCCCAGATAACTCTGGGTACTGGGTAAATGATCCTGCCATGCTTCCTTGTGTGGGGGTTACTAGGACAAAACCCCTGACTCCTGGTTGTGAAATGATATTACTAGCACTGCTGCTAGTGTGTATTACTGTTGTAGACTGAACACTATTCAACTTACTCAATTCTCGTAACTTAACAAAAATTTCACCTAGTGGTTGATAGAGTACCAGGGGAAGGTCAGGACTAGAGCTACTTGAACTTTGGGGAATAGAGTGATTTGGGGTTATGGGTGCCGACCCCTCTTGGAATAGTTACTCCATCGCAACATGCAACTCCACATCGGACGTCTCCTCAGGGCGCGCGTCATCTCCGTCGTATTCCTTTCCCTTCTCTGCTTGGGCTCAGCTCCTATACACCTGCCGCACTTCCTTGATGGTCCCCCCCATATCTTGGGAACACATCTAACCTTCCATCTCCTTTTTCATCTGAGGCACCTTTTCCTTGTCACTTCTATTCCTTTCCCGGTTTTCCAACTCCTTCATCACTCTTTCTCGCCACTTCTCAGTAATTTGCACCCTCTGATGTGCTCGTCGTTCCCTCAACCTCCTGGAGGTCTCAGCATCCATATCCCTATTCCCATTTTCAACATACTTGTAGCATCTTTCACTCAGCTCCTTCCCCCAGTACTGGAGGTTTAGGTCTCCATCTCAGATTTTTGGAACTCCATTAATCCTTCGTCCACCATCAAAGCTTTGATCCACAAGGGGATGTCCTTCAACAGCTCTTCACATAGCCCTGATCTGAATATGTCCTCTTCTTTCGAGAAAGACTGGTAGCATTCAACTGCAAACTCCACTACGTATCCCTCCAAGGTAGATTTCACCCATAAATCTACATCTCAGGTCAAATCGGTATCTAACCGATGAAGTGCTACCAGATCTATGTGCATCCACTTGCGACAAACCTTCCGCAAGCCTCTCTGGACTGTCTTGGTCTGTAGTCTCTGCAACCAGTTATAGAGCTCCTCTGGAAAATTTCCCTAGAATATCTCGTAGGTATCACTGGCAGATTCAGAGAATAGAACCCGGTTCTTAACAGTTTTCTCCTTTTGCTGTCTCACCTCCGCTTGTTGAGCTATGAACTAATATAGGTGGTTATCCCACCAGTTTCGTATTTCTTTCTCGAGGATCTGTGATACCATGATCTAATTACAGAATGAAATTTCAGGTCCCTGCAATGGAACCATTTGTTGGCAAGAAAAGAGGTCTCTGGGGCGAGACCCAGGTTGATGGAAGCCAACAAGGTTTTCCACAGTAGTCTAGCACAACACTAACATTTTCACCCTACTCTAAAGAGCAGAGCGTCTCACCCGAGGCATGACACAATCTTCCTGAGGTTAGGGTTAGATCATGTATCGATCAAACACAACATATCTTAAAACCCACAAGACTACGTGCTACCAATGAGTGCAACTACTCTGTAAATGACAATACTCAGCAATGCATTCAGGATTACAAACCTAGAATTTAAAGTGAACCGCACATTAAACTAAATCAGAGACACAATATTGAACTTAGAACATCAAACTCAGACCATAAGCTTTGCATTAACAACAAGAAATAATTACAGAGCTCCTCAGAGCATTCCTGACAGAACTGATTACAATGGTGTCGCACATGAGAGAACAGCATGAACAGAGAGAGAGACAGAGAGAAAAAAACAAAAAAGAATGAACAAAGCTCTCCTACGGCTCCTGTTCCTTGATCCCTACTGCGCCAACCTCTGTCTTCCGCTAGTTGGATGCCTATTTATTTCATTGCCAACACAACTGACGGTTCTCCTGCCCTTCTCATTCTGGCATTTTCTGTATTTCCCTAATCACTGGCATTTCATTGCTTGTTCTTTGTCGCTTCCTTCTACCATCTGTGCTCGTCCCTGCAACAACCACGCCACCTACTCTTCGATTCTTCGCAACCGTGATAACTCTCTATCTACCAGGGTTGCATTTTTCGACTTATTATTTGCAACTCAAAAACTATTTTATTTCAAAACAAGGGCCCCAAGAACCCGGGGTGGATAGTTTGGTCAACGCATCGCCCTCTCGACACTAGTACATAGTCAACGGTGTGGTAATTTAAAGGACCGCACTGCCATTTTAGTTTTAAAATTAGTCACGGTGCGCATTTTTTCGGCACCGCATCGAAACTCGGTGCGGTTTCCGTTAGCACCGTCGTGGTGTGGCCTATAAATTTACAACCAACACCACAAATGGTGTGAGACGAACGGCTCAAGCGCACCACACAAAATATTTTATTTTTTTAAACGGTTAATTTTAAGGTTTTTTAAAAATCTAATCCACTAAAATGCTTAGTTATTGAGAAACAAGTAAAATTCCTATTCATTTGCGCTTTGACGAGGCATATTTTTTGAGGAATTGAAGAAACCAAATTTTCCCACAATTTTCGAACATTCGAACTCCACAAGATGAGTAATGGA
This sequence comes from Pinus albicaulis, assembly GCA_034641835.2. Classification (NCBI taxonomy): domain Eukaryota; kingdom Viridiplantae; phylum Streptophyta; class Pinopsida; order Pinales; family Pinaceae; genus Pinus; species Pinus albicaulis. Next base: position 417,562,742 of record CM076578.1, read on the forward strand.
CGACAACAGTGCATGCAATGGGAGCAAAAATAGCAGGGCGCCTCACAAAAGACAAATTCACACCGGTGCATGAGAGGTCTGGAGCACTGAAGAAGTAACAATGATGTTTTTACAGCAGGTAATTTTTTTTATTTAACCCTGTTTCGGTGCACAGGTTTTTGAGACACACTGGGTGGTATTATCAATGGCGCACTGCACGTCCTTATGTTGCGCTGGATTACTGCAACGCACCGGGCCTGTTTATACATAGAGCATTGGTGCGCTATAGTACTTAGATGCACCGAGCGGGTTTATACAAAGAGCACGGTGTCTTGGTGTGCCAATTTTTAGTATGCATCGGTGCATTGTGAGTAAAACGCACCAGTGCGGTTTATGATGAGAAATGCACCAGACAAAAAACATCCGTAAAAACCTCCACCTGCCAACCTCCTCTACAAATGGATATACGGGCAATTTTTATAAGGGGTTCCTCAAAAACATCCACTAGAGGGTCTTTTCCTTGTAGTGTATTTATTATTCACAAATCAAAAACCTAATATGCCAGTTATAAGAAAATAATGTTTCTTATTGTAACACCATCCCCCTATTGAAGTTTGCAACAAGAAACAGTGAAGGAGGCATCCTGAAACATCATCCTTGATCCTAGTTGGAAAATAATCATCTAAACTAGGTGGGGCCCACACAAGCTATTTTTGGGTGTATGTCTATTTTTAGACATGATGAGCATATTCTATATGTAGCAGGAGGCTATTTGTATATGGTTGGTCAAATGTGAAAAATATATGAGATTATGTTTTTAGAAGATTGGGCGAAGTCTATTTATAGATCGTTGATCTAAAAATAGATGCATGCCGATTATTATTAGCCCTTAATAATAATCAGACTCTAAATATCAACTTACTCTCTTGGAGCACTTTATTTCAGTGAACAGATTTGGAAAATCAGTGGGCTGAAGGAATTACGCAATTCCTAAGGGTTTACTGGAGTTCATGCATGGAGGACTCAGTTAGAACTGAAGTGGAAAAGTTATGACAGAAAGCAAGAGTAGTTCATGGTCATATTATTTTTAACCTGCGCAGACTCAATTGAGCTAGTTGTATCTAGTCTAACTGAATGATACACTAGTGAGAGTGGAGTGAATTAATTAGTTAATTAATTCATAAATAATAACTCATTAATCAACTGAACAATACATCAATTAACTACAGTGCATGTCAGATCCAGTGGAGACCCAGTGGAGAGATAGGTGAAAGGGCAAGATGGACTATTCGTTGTGACTACTAGTGATGCATGAATTGCATCTACATATACATTGGAGTTGTCAATTATAATAACACAATCAAAGAGAGTGGGATTACATCGAATTGGTCTTTGTAATCAGCTTGGATTGTGCATTGGAGGCACGCTAGCAGGAGGGCAGAGATTGGTGCGTGGATTTGCAAGATTTCTTCTATGTTAGTGTGTGACGATTGTATTGTACTGAGAGCTTGATGTACTAAGATTTGTATAAGGATTGTTACATGATCTCCATGATACATAATATATAGTTGGGGTTTTTAGCTTCAGGCTTTCCCAGTTAAAAGCAACTGTGTTATGTGCGATTATTTTTGTTTATGCTTTACATGTGTGTGCAATTAAATTTTCTGCAAAATATTAACAAGTGGAATAGATTTAGTATCTTGCATAAAGTTAAATAGTGTGAGATCAGGTGGATCTAGGAAATATGCATGCTTAGTGCATATAATTTCTACATGGTATCAGAGCATTGTTGATTGAATATTGAAATTGTAAAGTGAGTTTGTGCTGGTAGACAATTCGAATTTGCTGCAGGAGTTTCTTGGTGTGACAGTTGAGTATACATTGAAATGTCTTTCAATGGGTTGCGGTTGGAGTATGCACTCGAGGGAAACTCTAACTACATAGCCTGGAAGGATAGGATGGAGGCAGTGCTTGAAGATAATGGCTTGAAGGAATTCATCGAGAGAGATGTTCCTAAGCCCACTTCGGCAGATGCTGCAATACTTGACGCATGGCAAAAGAAAGTAGTAAGGGCGAGGAGGATTCTGTTGGAAGGTGTGAGAGACCATATTTTCTCAAGCCTTCATGGGAAAGCCACTCCATATGCTATGTGGAAGGCTTTGATAGATTTTTTCCAAAGAAGAAGCGACCAGAGGAAATTGGCGCTGAAAGACAAGCTCAGAAAAATAAAAATGGAGAAGAACGACATTATTCTAGTATACTTGAAAAAGTTTGTCCAATGCAAGGATGAGCTTGGGAGTGCAGGAGTCAGTGTTGATGATGATGACTTGGTGAGCTTGGCTCTCCTTGGGCTTCCGAAAAGTTGGCATAGCTACGAAGACTCTGTCAATGGACGGGAGAAACTGCCGGCTTGGGAGCGACTTTGGTCGGATCTTGTGCAAGAGGAGATAAGGCGAAGCACCAGGGATGGCTCTTCATCAAAGAATGATGATGAAGAGGATTGCGCTTTGGTTTCCAAGGAAAAGAAGAAGGAGGGGAATAAATTCCATTCTACATTTGAGGTCGGTGAAGATGGCAAAAAGGATGACATGTCCAAAGTGAAGTGTTTTCACTGTCACGAGTTTGGACATATTGCCACAAATTGTCCACATAAGAAGAAGAACAAGATGGTTGCTGGAGCGGAAGCTGGTGAGGCTCTTGCCTCACAATTTGAGCTTGAATTCTCATTGATCGCATGCATGGTGTCTAATGCATTGGGATCGGGGTGGTACTTTGATAGTGGTGCTTTCTTTCACATGATGGGAGATGTGATCCTTTAAAGTGACTTGGTGGAGAAAGATATCCAGTTGCATGTTGAGTTGGGAGACAATGGACGATACAGTGTGACCAACATTGGTACCATTACCTTTCAGGGGGCGTCACGTAAACACATTCTTTTACAAGATGTTGTGCATGTTCCAGGTTTAAAGAATAATTTAATCTCAGACGCAATGTTAGAGGATAAAGGCTATGATGTTGTCTTTAGTGAAGGAAAAGTTTTCCTTCGGCATAAAGCAACAGGGCAAGTCATGAAGGTAGGGATTCGAGCTAAGAATCTCTATAGACTTAAAGTAGATGGAATTTCTACGGAGCTTTCTACTGTTGGGAAGTGTAAGAAAGACATGCAATTGAAGCTTGAGAGGGAGCAGGATTTGCATGCAGGTAAGAGTGAACCTCAGGATGTGGAGCAGCCACAAGATGAGGATCATGGAGTGGGAGCAACCACTCATGCAGAGAAATTTCGTGCCAGATGGGCAAAGGGAGTGCATGCAGCTATACCACCAGGTGAGAGGTGGGGCGACATGCATGAGTAATCCCAAGAGGAGATTTCTGGGTAGGATTCATTGAGATGGTGTGGATCTCATGAATTGAACTTGGCTATGAGGTTCCCATAGAGCAGTAGTACCATGATCAGTTGGATTTATGCAGGAAGATCAAAGTGACAGTGTCGAATACTAGAGCGCGGATCAGAGTTGACAACAAGTGCAGAGTGCATGGATGCAGAGTTCAACAATGCAGTGGTTCCTGAAGACATGTGCAGTAGCTAAGCATAAGTCAAATACTTTGATGATAGATGCTTTACACTGATTGATTTTTTTGGAGGCTATCCAATTTCAGAAGTGTTGCATTAGAGTTGCAGATTGGATGCACAGAGTTGCAGGGCGAATGCATGGAGTTGCATGTCGCATGAAAAGACAGTCCTTTCTTGTTGAGAGGGAGTGTTGAAGTTTGCAACAAGAAACAATGAAGGAGGCATCCTGAAACATCATCCTTGATCCTAGTTGGAAAATAATCACCTAAACTAGGTGGGGCCCACACAGGCTATTTTTGGGTGTATGTCTATTTTTAGACATGGTGAGCATATTCTATATGTAGCAAGAGGCTATTTGTAGATGGTTGGTCAAATGTGAAAAATAGACGAGATTCTATTTTTATAAGATTGGGCGAAGTCTATTTATAGATAGTTGATCTAAAAATAGATGCATGTCGATTATTATTAGCCCTTAATAATAATCAGACTCTAAATATCAACTTATTCTCTTGGAGCACTTTATTTCAGTGAGCATATTTGGAAAATCAGTGGGCTGAAGGAATTACGCAATTCCTAAGGGTTTACTGGAGTTCATGCATGGAGGACTCAGTTAGAACTAAAGTGGAAAAGTTATGACATAGTTGGAAGAGTAGTTCATGGAGTTGTATTTAGTTTAACTCAGTTAGACTCAATTGAGCTAGTTGTATCTAGTCTAACTGAATGATACACTAGTGAGAGTGGAGTGAATTAATTAGTTAATTAATTCATAAATAATAACTCATTAATCAACTGATAATATGAGTTAACTACAATGTTTGTCGTATCCAATGAGACCCGTTGTAGAGATAGGTGAAAGGACAAGATGACTATCCGTTAGGATTACTAGTGATGCATGAATTGTATCTACATATACATTGAGTTGCCAATGAGACACAAGCATGAGAGTGGGATTACATCGAATTGGTCTTTGTAATCATCTTGGATTGCATGCTGGGAGGCAAAGAAGCAGGAGGGCGTAGATTGGCATGGATTTGCAAGATTTCTTCTATGTTAGTGTGACGATTGGATACCGAGAGCTTGTTGTACTAAAGATTTGTATGAGGATTTTCATATGATTCCATGATACATAATATATAGTTGGGGTTTTCAACTTCAGGTTTTCTCAGTTAAAAACAACTGTGTTATGTGCAATTATTTTTATTTATGCTTTACATGTGTGTGCAATTAATTTTCCGCAAAAGATTAACAAGTGGAATAGATTTAGTATCTTGCGTAAAGTTAAATAGTGTGAGATCAGGTGGATCTAGGACATATGCATGCTTACTGCATATAATTTCTACAACCCCCACATAAACCCAAGTAATCGACCAACCGAGGTAGACATGTGATGAAGAGTTACTATGATGTGATTTAACTCCTTATGTGTCAATTAAGAAAGTAGAATCGATGGAACACAACAACACATACCTTTTTCACCTGCTACAGGGGACCCGTGAGACATCCAAACCTTCCAAGAGGCTATCCCCTAAGACAAACTGACCTTTTAGTGCATCAATCCCTCAGTTGCAACCTTGATATGGACACGAGTGCGATTGGAAACCTCTAGTAGCTCGCACAACATGGGCATGTGGGACCGGGGAATTTTCCAGTTCCCGAGCCTGCCAACCCCGAATTTTGTGCCACTTTTTTAGGCATGTGCCCTTAAAATACCACCAAAACTCCATGACACCTAAGGTAAACAAAACATAAAAATTGAATAACATTGTAAATGAGATCACTTGAACAAGGACTTGAATAGACCCCTACTATCCATGATAGGTGTTTCGTCAAACATGTCACAAATATGAAACCTATAGGTTTAAACAGTAGATCTGAGAATAGGGGTCTCATACTTATCTGAGAATCACTAAGAAGAATTGTTGCCTCATCACATTAGCTACATTATCATCTATTATGTTATAGATTCATTGTTCATTCATTTACAAATCAAAACATGATGAGGCTCCAACCATACATCACTAACTATCACGAGATTAGTATCTACCCAAGCTGTCAAAGGCTCCAAAGTGTTTGTTCCAACCAGGGCTTCCAGGACTAGTAACTCAACCCACAGTTGTCACTGACCTTCCAGATTGTTTCTCCAACCAGGGCTTCTAGGACTAGTAACTCAACCCACCAAGGGATTCCAGAGCGTTTTTCCAACCAAGGCTTCTAGGATTAGTAACTAGACCCAAGCTATTACAGGGCTTGCAGAGTGCTTGTCCAACCAAGGCTTCTAGGAACTAATAAATCAACCCACAACAAAAGGCACATGAAAACCAACCAGAAAACAAAAGTGAACCCCAAAACTCCATGACTATCTAGGAAATGGAAAGCCTAGGAAAAACCATTTTCAATCCAGAAAATCCTCCATGCCAATGACATATCATAAACAAATAACCATATGCATATGCCATGCATGCCAAAACTAGTGAGGAAATCATACATGCAACTCGGTACCTGCAAGAAAAACCCGTTGTAGTTGTTGATCCTAATGTCCTCTTATGATTTCCTGCTCTTACTTTTCCTTCTTGCTCCAAAATTCCAAGTATGCCACACTCTCCAAAAGTGCTCCAAGAAACTCGAAGTGTTGAAGATTATGAGAGAGAAAAAGAATAGAATGAGGGCTCCAAAACTGAATTGACAAAAGTTTAACAATATCTTGCCAACTTATCCTCAGAAGGCATTTTATTAATGAGGCCTCTATTTTCTTCATTTTCCTTTATTTTCCTTCATTTTCCTCCTCACATGTAACTTGATATCTTCACCTTCCTTTTGTCCTAATTTCCATTATTTTCATAAATAAATTCTAATTAATGCCTCATGCCTTTCCAAAGCCTCTTCCATTGCCTTTTCCAATTTCCTTTAGCCATAATAAACTGAAGTGAAAACCCACTAGGATGTTTTTCCCATCATTCATCTTGGAATACGTGTCCCATGACCATGGTCTTAAATTCTTTTACATGGATTTTTTACCAAGGTTGCTACACTTATAATGATACCTCCTTTTCGCTTGCCAACTACACTAAAATTATTGAAAACAATGATATCATTTTGGCTGATTACACTAAAAAAAGATACAAAGTGGATTCAAATATTTTATATTGAAATATTATTGATTAGGAATTCCTCTTAACTTATTTCCAACTTGGTTCATCAATGTTTCAACTCGCATAAATCTTTAATATTTTATTTTTTATTTTTTATATAGAAGAATCTACAATTGGGTTGGTCTTGTTTTTACGTGGAACGCGGTCGATTTCACTTGCATAACACAGGGTCATTATTTTTTATTATGTTTACATAACACAGGGTCAAAATTGTTCATTACGTTTGCATAACACAAGATCAAAATTGTTAATTATGTTTGCATAACACGTGGTTGAAATTATGGATTATGCTCACATGACGCAAGATTGATTCTGACTACTACCACTATAACATCTAGGTGTCTACATACACCCCTTTGGGGGATTCCAACCTAGAACCTCTTTGGTACATAATACAACTCTTCATTATTAGAGTGATTTTCAATTGAGCTACAACTAGAAACATAAATCTTCAAATTTGCATTCTTATGTGAAATGGTATTTACAATTCTAGCTCCACAAAGTATCACTTCTAGGGGCATCATTGGAAAGAGTATTGGTATCTTAGTAGACCTTAAGTTTTAGGGTATAAGTATTACTACATTGGATCTCATTGAAATTATGGCTTAACTTATTCTCTAAAATAATTATTGACATTAGCTTTCCTAGTAAACTATATACTTCCTCCAAACATGGGAGTGTTGTATAATAGTCACAAAAATAAGAATCCACACAATATTGTGATTAAATACTGTTAGAAATAGGTATCAGGAGAAGAGAAATATTGTGCATAAAACACAAAACCACACCTAATTTTACTGATCTCACAAATACTACATATATAGGAAGACATGATACTTCTAGGTCCGAGAATAGTGGATCTATATTACTAAAAATAGCTAATACACATAATAACCTAGGAAATAACACAATTACAACTCATGACAACTTGGAAGTTGTTAGTCTCCTATACCAATAGGTGTCATTTTTCATGATTATCTTAATTGAACTATGGAATATGTTCAAACACTTTTCTTGAGCAAAGGTGTTCCATATTCTTGAAAAACCAAAAAATCAAAAAATTTAAAAAATGTAAAGAGGGTATACCCTAAAAGAAAAATCAAAGGGTAAGAAAAATAAATTAGTCAAGAAAATGAAAGAAATGAACCCCAAGCAAAAAATAGACCAAGGAAAGTGTGCAAATCCAAATGCCACTACTATTTCATTTTTGTAATAAAGCAATTGTGTGCAGCTTGTCAAACTTTTGCCACAATTTATGAAGGGTCAAACTGTTTAAACTTGACTTATTCATATTTCAATTTCATGTTATAGAATAGAGAATAAATATCTGACCAAACAGTTTAATCTTGGCAGATGAGTAGATAGGTAGAGTGAATAAAAGGTGCTCAACAGTTTAATCTGAGCCCTTGGATGTAATAAGGGTAGAAGTAGATAGATTTGCCTTGTAAAAAAGAAAAAGATTGATAAGGGTTTGCAAGTCTAAATGCACCCTAATAAAGAAGAGAAAATGGTAGTGTTAAGTAGATAGGGTAGGTAGATGGTGCTGCAAAGTGTTATCTGATGAATGATGCTGCTACATGTTTTTGATCCTTTACTTTCATCACAAGTACTAAAACAGGAAATACACTGGAAAATCACAGCAAGCAAAGTCAAACTCATTAACCTCCCTCATCACTTTCCCCTCAAAAGTTTTACTAATTTCCCCCAAAGTACTAAGGTATTTGGAGATCAAAGGGGCTCAAGGCATTTCCTTGACTTCTGGAGGGACCGGACCCTCGGCCTAATGATCAAAAAGACCTAAGTACTTGAGATAATTTATCATTATAATCATCCATCTTTAACCTTGTCCTAAGTAAAATCCCATTTTACTTAGGAAAATCATGCAAAATTCCATAAAAATCCCTCATGATAACTTGCTATTCTAAGTTTAAGTGTTGAAGATAAGATATTGCAATTTACTTCAAAAGTTGTCACTTTCTTAGATGTGCAAAATATTTTGAGTTTCCTTGTCCTTTTTCATATTAACCTTTAACTCTATTTTACTAAATCCCTAGTAAAATGCCCTATCCTAAGTATATAACTCATTTTTTATAAAAACCCAAAAAAACCCCTCTATTATAAAGTTTAACCAAAGTGTTTATTGCCCCGCGCATTCAAATAAAAACCCATTATACTCCCTTTGGTTAAATATATCATTATACCATAAACCCGCCCCTATGGTAAGTTAATTATATTTGTTAATTTACCATATAATAAAATAAAAAACATATATATGAAAAACTTTAAACATATAATATATATGTTTAACGCAAAAAGAGGAATAAAGCCAAAGTTTTAATTCAAACTACGGAAAAGTCCTATGCCACCGTGGCTCATCCACCATGGCATTCCGCCCGACGTTTCAACCCCACCGCGACCCTTATTTCTATTATATAGTGGGATTAACTAATTATCAGAATTAGTTAATAACCAACCTTCTCCGCCAATAAGAAGCTCCCCGGGATGATTAATAACGATAATCACGTGTAAAACCCCGCTGGGCCCGCACAATGATGCCTCATCCTCTCCCCTTCTTTTCCACCGTTAGATCACCCCACTACAGATCGATGCTTCACGACAATCCCGCTACCCATCCTCCGTCAGAGTTTTAACGCGCGGGGACTTGGTGGTTTTCAAATAGTTCACCTGCCACGCGTCAAAGATCCAATGGAATCGCTGCCCGCTCATCTAATACCACCTTCGTCCAAAAGCGGTGCGGGGACTTACCACTTACCGCCCAGCCCCTCCACACGTCAGCCCGTACATTGATGACGTCACTCCTCGAAAAACTAAAAAACCCTTTTAACTTGTAAATAAAGCCAATTTTCATGTTTTTTCCGTTATTTTCGTTATTAAACGCGACTGTGCTCTCTGCTACGGTTTTCAAATTTTCATTGAAATCCACTGTTCCATTCAATTTCGCTCCATAAATCCGCCAGACCTGCGTTCAAGCGTCCTCCTGCTACCGCCTGATACCTGTTAAAACCCAGTTTGCTTCCAAGAACAGGTATTTCTTTTATTGTGCTCCGAACTTGAAAAGAAACTCTGTGTTCCTTGTTTTTCCGCTGGATCAGTGTTAAAATATTATTGCTAAGATCATTCCCTGATTTTTAAACTGTGAATTGTTCCCCCCGAACCTGCAATTCTGCCAATTTCCCTCATTAAAACTGAAATCGCGCTCAGTCTGTGAAGAAAACCCAGAAACTTCCATTTTGAATACACAAGAACCAAAATGGAAGCTCCGGCAGCTCTGAATGTAACCCCATTGAATGCCCCTCATAGAGACCTGGATTTCATTAACAAATTGTTTGATTTTAGCAGGTTATCATCAGAATATGGATTTGGACCAACAATTTCAATACTAGTTGACAAAATTGTTACTCCAAATTCTCAGATTTTAATTCAATATCTTCATTCAACAAACAGTTTGTATACAAAGTCAGAGAGAGATTAGAATGATGAAATGTGCACAATGAATGGTAAAAGTGAAATGAGAAATTACAGGGATAGGAAAAGCATAACAGTTAAAGAGTATCAGTGGTTAAAGTGTATCAGGTAAAAGTCAGAGTGAAAGTTAAAATGAAGTTACAGAGCAATCAAAGGTAAAACAGTAAAAGTAATCACAGAGGCAGTAAAATGATAAAAAGAGATGAAAATACTTTCACCAACATTGAAGTTTATCTAAAGTGAAAGTAAAACAGTCAAAGGAACAAAAAAGTGAAAAGATGAAAAATACAACAAGAAGGAACATTTTTGCAGAAATTGCATATTTTAGTCATAGTTTTGCAGAAAATATTGTGATCAATCCAAGATGAATTGTGAAAAAATGAAGGAGGTTTATGTTCTTAAGAGGATTATCTACAAAAACCTCTCTCACTTTTCTAACAGCTATTATGGTTTTGGAAATATTAAACAATGATGGAAAGCACTTTTTGCAGAAAATACCAGTTAAGTCATCATTTTGCAGAGAATATTGTGGCCAATCCGAAATACATCTTACAAAACTGAAGGAGGTTTTTGTTTCTAAGAGACCCATTTACAAAAACCTATCTCATTTTTTGGACATTGATTTCAGACTGAGAGATACATGCACATATTTAGAGGTTATTTTTCAGACTCTGTAAAACTCTGTTTTACACATCTTTTTGCAGAGCCTATTGCGCATAGCTGGAGAGGAATTTTAGGAAAGTGAAAGAGGTTTATCTCAAAAACATTTTTATCTACAATAACCTCTTTCAATTTTTACATATCTATTATGGATTGAGAAATACAAAGATATCATTGGACCCCAAGTTTGCAGAATTGTTGGAGCAGATTGCACAAAGAAAGGAAGCAGTTAGTGACTTGGATGCCTCATCATCAACTAAGAGTTGGATCAAATTCGAATTCTCATATTTTTCATCACGTATCCATACAAAATAGTGCCAAATAGATGCATTAGTTTGAGTGTCCTTTAATTAAGTTCTATTTATGTAAATAGTTGGAGAGATTTGTGAACCAATTTTGATATTTGTTTCAAGATATTTTAGTTTAGAATTTGTATAAATAAACCCTCAAAGAGAGTATTGAGGGTGGATTCTATTACTCTGCTGTAACACTGAGATTTTTGGAATAAAAGCTTTTGGATAAATTTACTTGTGGCTTACTGGATGACGATTTGAAGCACTGGACTTGTTGCAGGATTCATGTGTTGGACTACAGTTCAATAAGTGTTTCTACCCTTTGTCTGAAATTTTATATTAGTTTATAATACCATCATATCCATTTATGAATAATTTACATAAAGGATTGAAACAGAATTTGCTTAATTGTACTCTGTTTTCAAATGTGGTTATTCTTAATGTTTTCTTCTAAATTAGTTATAAGCATGAATTCTTAAATGCTCCTGCTTTGCTAATTTAAACATTGTTGATTACTATAATAAAGAATCCTTCATTGCTCTTTGTTTGTAGTCATTTCACTTCTTCCTTTTGAACATGGTGAAAGATTCTTAGCTTCCTTTCATCCCTTCAAGATCATCCCATCCACTTTAAATTTTAAGGATTGTTCTCTGTCTAGCTATCTTGCCCTGTAATACCATCTTGTGTTTAGAATAGAAATCCAGTAAAGCCATCCTTTGACTCCATAGCCCAATGGACTGAAAGCTCTCAACCTTGCCCTTAGTTTGTGGATTCCACCATTTTCCCAAAACAAACTTTGAATCTATAACTAGCCTAAAACCTTCCAAGAACAAAGATAAATCATAAAGAGAGAGCCCTCTTTGGATGCAGATTGGCTAGATTCTGCATCTAAAAGGTTGGTTTGTGGTTACCTCGGGTATACTTTCCTCTTACACAACTTCTAGGAAAACCTGAGTGATAACATAGTGGCGACCATACCGGGGATCTGAATCATTTTATTGATACTATTGTTTTATTTATAAGCTATGGACAGAGTCTGAAGATCAGCCAGGTAGCCTTTGAAATTGCTTTTGCTCTGCAATTGCAAAAGTAAATAAAAGCTGCTTCAGTCTATCTCTGATTTAGCTTATACATTGAACCTTAGTTTCAAATGTTTAATCAGACTCTCTAGTTTAATAAATCTTTGAGAAAATTTTAATTAAAAATTTTAAATTTCTTGAAGAGTTTGTAGAAGTTGTTTTGAAAATTCACAAAAATTTAGTTTCCTGAAGAACTAACTTTCTCTTCAGAATTGTTTTACAGGTTTAGATCTGATCTATGATGGTGGACAGGGATCAGACACAGAAAGGTTAAAATCATCCACCTGGCGACTCCAAATCCATTTCACAATCAAGACTCCACTGGAGGAATGAACCTGGAAGAACAATATGGAAAGATCGGGCTTTCAACTTGGATCTTAATCCAAGACATTATGTTCTTTCTCGTTAAGATTCAATATGTATTGTATTTTATATAAAGATCTAACTTGGTTGTACAGATAAAGTGGCTTTTCATTATGGCTGATTTTCAAGATGATCCAAGAATAAAACGAAGATATGCTCCCATGAGCAGAGATCACATACCTAGATTTCCACACAAACTACCGAAGGTAAATTGGGGTGAAAATCTGCCCATGTTTCAAGATGAGAATATTGATGATCCTTTACTACATCTCATTAAATTTCATATACACTCATCAAGATTGAAGGGTGATTGACATGAGGATTGCCTCATGAAGATATTCATGGGAACCTTAGAAGGAAAAGCAAGGGAATGGTATGAAGCTCTCAAACCTGCAAGTTTGTTTTCTCTAAAAGATTTTCATAAGGTATTTTATGAGCATTACAAAGAAGATTTTCCATTTTTATCATTAGCTGAAAATTGTTGTGATCAAGCTGAAGATATTATACATTACCTTAAAAATATTGATGAAGATTTTGCAAATTGGTCTCCTGAAGATTTATTAGAAGAAGTCCAAAACTTTCATTCTCAAGTTAAATATCATAATAATCAAGAGGAGTTAAACAAAGATGAAATAAGTCAGGAGATAAATCAAGATCCACAAAACCCCTCTGTATTAACAAATGATGTTTCATTTAATGTTTTGAATGGAGTTAAAGACAATAATCAACCTCATGATCAACTTTTAGATAAGGGAAAAAACAATTTTCATTTCAATCTAAGAATTCGGAGATTCCCACCCCCTCTCACCGAAGAAGAAATCAATTTGCTTCTAAACATGCAACCATCCTTAAAATATTTACATAATGAAGAAATTGTTTCTACTTCTTCTAATGTTGATGAATGTACAAGGGTTTTTATCCATGAAGGGACAGAAGAACAAGTTGATGCTTATGTTATTCTATCTTCACAAAAAGGCCCATTACTTGATAGTACTCCTATTGAGAAAAATAATGACTTTCAAATAGAATGCAACCAATCTAATCAAGATGTATTGGGATTGTTGGAAGAGAAATATGCTGATCCAATGTTTATAATTGATGACATTCCTTATTCTGAAGATTTGCCTAAATATGATCAGTATGATGATAATTATGATAATTTCACAGAACAATCACTAGCTATTTTGAGGGATGAGATATTAGAACTTCAGTTTGATGAGGATTTTCTAAGAGCTTTCTTTCTTCATTTTAAATCAAGAGAATGTTCTCCTCAAGTTAAAAAAATGGCTTCTTGATATAATTTCTGAAAATTATGAAAATGAAATCAAACATTTGCATTCTCAAATTCAGTCATACAATTTCCAAAATCCTAAAGAGTTCTTTGAAAATCTTCCTTCTCCAAAGCAAGAGGAAATTGTACTATCTTTTGACTTGCATATTGAAGATGATTATTCTTTCAAACACAAGACTGAAGAAATAAGTTCATGGTCTAATATTCATAATTCAATTGAACAATTAGTCATTGAATGCCTAGAAGTAAATAACATACATCATGCTTTTATTGATCCTATATCAGATTATATGGGGAATCTTTTGAGCCCAAATCTGCAAACATGTTTTCTCTATGAGGATCAAATATATCAACAATTGGCATTTCACATCTTATCGTTGATTGTAAAGGCACATGATCATAATATACTTCCAATTTTGATCATAAGCAATCAAGTTAACCATTTATTGTTACATCTACTTGATTGGCTTCATTGGCATTTTTGTATTACCTGATTCAATAAGGTTTTTAGTAGATTAGAGTAGGTAAATGAGTGCTAATAAGCTCAGAATGTTGAGCATTTTTTTTTAAATTTTCAATTTTCAGCTAGTTTTTCATTAAGTTGGTTTGAAAATTTTTGTGTGTTGTTTTAGTTTTAGATCAGATTTCAGGTTGCAGAAAAAGGACTATATTCAATTCAAGATTTTCAACCACAGCAAATGCATGTTTGAGATTGGATCAAGGCAAAATATTTTCAACTAGGAAATGCAGTTTTGATTGGATGGTGACTTACTGAAGTTGAAGCCCGAAGTGAAGGCCCTAAGCTTCAGAAGTTTTACCATCATATATACAATAAAGCTACCAGAAGAAGGAGATTACATGGTTTAGTTTGAAGACATGTTTAGGCATCTGACCTGTTGTTCTTGACTTTTCACAAGGAAAAGCCATCCCCAAGTGGAGCCAGTGTTAGTCTCCTATACCAATAGGTGTCATATTTCATGATTGTCTTATTGAACTATGGAATATGTTCAAACCTTTTTCTTGAGCAAAGGTGTTCCATATTCTTGAAGAACCAAAAAATCAAAAAAAAAAAAAACTTAAAAAATGTAAAGAGGGTATACCCTAAAAGAAAAATCAAAGGGTAAGAAAAATAAATTGGTCAAGAAAATGAAAGAAATGAACCCCAAGCAAAAAATAGACCAAGGAAAGTGTGCAAATCCAAATGCCACTACTATTTCATTTTTGTAAATAAGCAATTGTGTGCAGCTTGTCAAACTTTTGCCACAATTTATGAAGGGTCAAACTGTTTAAACTTGACTTATTCATATTTCAATTTCATGTTATAAAACAGAGAATAAATATCTGACCAAACAGTTTAATCTTGGCAGATAAGTAGATAGGTAGAGTTAATAAAAGGTGCTCAACAGTTTAATCTGAGCCCTTGGATGTAATAAGGGTAGAATTAGATAGATTTGCCTTGTAAAAAGAAAAGATTGATAAGGGTTTGCAAGTCTAAATGCACCCTAATAAAGAAGAGAAAATGGTAGTGTTAAGTAGATAGGGTAGGTAGATGGTGCTGCAAAGTGTTATCTGATGAATGATGTTGCTACATGTTTTTGATCCTTTACTTTCATCACAAATACTAAAGCAGGAAATACACTGGAAAATCACAGCAAGCAAAGTCAAACTCATTAACTTCCCTCATCACTTTCCCTTCAAAAGTTTTACTAATTTCCCCCAAAGTACTAAGGTATTTGGAGATCAAAAGGGCTCAAGGCATTTCCTTGACTTTTGGAGGGACCGGACCCTCGGCCTAATGATCAAAAAGACCTAAGTACTTGAGATAATTCATCACTATAATCATTCATCTTTAATCCTTTCCTAAGTAAAATCCCATTTTTCTTAGGAAAATCATGCAAAATTCCATAAAAATCCCTCATGATAACTTGCTATTCTAAGTTTAAGTGTTGAAGATAAGATATTGCAATTTACTTCAAAAGTTGTCACTTTCTTAGATGTGCAAAATATTTTGAGTTGCCTTGTCCTGTGCCATATTTACATTTAACTCTATTTACTAAATCCCTAGTAAAATACCCTATCCTAAGTATATAACTCCTTTTTTATAAATAACCCAAAAAACCCCTCTATTATAAAGTTTAACCAAAGTGTTTATTTCCCCGCGCATTCAAATAAAAACCCATTATACTCCCTTTGGTTAAATATATCGTTATACCATAAACCCGCCCCTATGGTAAGTTAATTATATTTGTTAATTTACCATATAATAAAATAAAAAACATATATATGAAAAAATTTAAACATATAATATATATGTTTAACGCAAAAAGAGGAATAAAGCCAAAATTTTAATTCAAACTACGGAAAATTCCTATGCCACCGTGGCCCATCCACCATGGCATTCCGCCCGACGTTTCAACCCCACCGCAACCCTTATTTCTATTATATAGTGGGATTAACTAATTATCAGAATTAGTTAATAACCAACCTTCTCCGCCAATAAGAAGCTCCCCGGGATGATTAATAACGATAATCATGTGTAAAACCCCGCTGGGCCCGCACAATGATGCCTCATCCTCTCTCCTTCTTTTCCACCGTTAGATCACCCCACTACAGATCGACGCTTCACGACGATCCCGCTACCCATCCTCCATCATAGTTTTAACGCGCGGGGACTTGGTGGTTTTCAAATAGTTCACCTGCCACGCGTCAAAGATCCAATGGAATCGCTGCCCGCTCATCTAATACCACCTTCGTCCAAAAGCGGTGCGGGGACTTACCACTTACCGCCCGGCCCCTCCACACGTCAGCCCGTACATTGATGACGTCACTCCTCGGAAAAATAAAAAACCCTTTTAACTTGTAAATAAAGCCAATTTTCCGTGTTTTTCTGTTATTTTCGTTATTTGAAAACGACGGTGCTCCTTGCTACGATTTTTCGAATATCCACTGTTCCATTCGACTTCGCTCCAGAATTCCGCCGGACCTGTGTTCGAGCATCATCTTGCCACCACCTGATACCTGTTAAAACCCAGTTTGCTTCCAAGAACATGTATTTCTTCTATTGTGCTCCGAACTTGAAAAGAAACTCTGTGTTCCTTGTTTTTCCGCTGGATCAGTGTTAAAATCTTATTGCTAAGATCATTCCCTGATTTTTAAACTGTGAATTGTTCCCCCCGAACCTGCAATTGTGCCAATTTCCCTCATTAAAACTGAAATCGCGCTCAGTCTCTGAAGAAAACCCAGAAACTTCCATTTTGAATACACAAGAACCAAAATGGAAGCTCCGGCAGCCCTGAATGTAACCCCATTGAATGCCCCTCATAGAGACCTGGATTTCATTAACAAATTGTTTGATTTTAGCAGGTTATCATCAGAATATGGATTTGGACCAACAATTTCAATACTAGTTGACAAAATTGTTTACTCCAAATTCTCAGATTTTAATTCAATATCTTCATTCAACAAACAGTTTGTATACAAAGTCAGAGAGAGATTAGAATGATGAAATGTGCTCAGTGAATGGTAAAAGTGAAATGAGAAATTACAGGGATAGGAAAAGCATAACAGGATTAAAGAGTATCAGTGGTTAAAGTGTATCAGGTAAAAGTCAGAGTGAAAGTAAAAATGAAGTTACAGAGCGGTCAAAGGTAAAACAGTAAAAGTAATTACAGAGGCAGTAAAATGGTAAAAGAGATGAAAATACTTTCACCAACATTGAAGTTTATCTAAAGTGAAAGTAAAACAGTCAAAGGAACAAAAAAGTGAAAAGATGAAAAATACAACAAGAAGGAACATTTTTGCAGAAATTGCATATTTTAGTCATAGTTTTGTAGAAACTATTGTGATCAATCCAAGATGAATTTTGAAAAACTGAAGGAGGTTTATGTTCTTAAGAGGATTATCTACAAAAACCTCTCTCACGTTTCTAACAGCTATTATGGTTTTGGAAATATTAAACAAAGATGGAAAGCACTTTTTGCAGAAAATACCAGTTAAGTCATCATTTTGCAGAGAATATTGTGGCCAATCCGAAATACATCTTACAAAACTGAAGGAGGTTTTTGTTTCTAAGAGACCCATTTACAAAAACCTATCTCATTTTTTGGACATTGATTTCAGACTGAGAGATACATGCACATATTTAGAGGCTATTTTTCAGACTCTGTAAAACTCTGTTTTACACATCTTTTTACAGAGCCTATTGCGCATAGCTGGAGAGGAATTTTAGGAAAGTGAAAGAGGTTTATCTCAAAAACATATTTATCTACAATAACCTCTTTCACTTTTTACATATCTATTACGGATTGAGAAATACAAAGATATCATTGGACCCCAAGTTTGCAGAATTGTTGGAGCAGATTGCACAAAGAAAGGAAGCAGTTAGTGACTTGGATGCCTCATCATCAACTAAGAGTTGGATCAAATTCGAATTCTCCTCTTTTTCATCACCTATCCATACAAAATAGTGCCAAATAGATGCATTATTTTGAGTGTCCTTTAATTAAGCTCTATTTATGTAAATAGCTGGAGAGATTTGTGAACCAATTTTGATATTTGTTTCAAGATATTTTAGTTTAGAATTTGTATAAATACTCCACTCTTGGAAGCATTTGGGGTGGATTCTATTACTCTGCTGTAACATTGAGATTTTCGGAATAAAATCTTTTGGAGAAATTCACTTGTGGCTTACTGGATGACGATTTAAAGCACTGGACTTGTTGCAGGATTCATGTGTTGGACTACAGTGCAATAAGTTTTCTACCCTTTTGTCTGAAATATTATATTAGTTTATAATACCATCATATCCATTTCTGAATAATTTACATAAAGGATTGAAACAGAATTTTCTTAAATTGTACTCTGTTTTCAAATGTGATTATTCTTAATGTTTTCTTCTAAATTAGTTATAAGCATGAATTCTTAAATGCTCCTGCTTTGCTAATTTAAACATTGTTGATTACTATAATAAAGAATCCTTCATTGCTCTTTGTTTGTAGTCATTTCACTTCTTTCTTCTGAACATGGTGAAAGATTCTTAGTTGCCTTTCATCCCCTCAGGATCATCCCATCCACTTTAAATTTTAAGGATTGTTCTATGTCTAGCTATCTTGCCCTGTAATACCATCTTGTGTTTAGAATAGAAATCCAGTAAAGCCATCCTTTGACTCCATAGCCCAATGGACTGAAAGCTCTCAACCTTGCCCTTAGTTTGTGGATTCCACCATTTTCCCAAACAAACTCTTGAAACTATAACTAGCCTAAAACCTTCCAAGAACAAAGATAAATCATAAAGAGAGAGCCCTCTCTGGATGCAGATTGGCTAGATTCTGCATCTAAAAGGTTGGTTTGTGGTTACCTCGGGTATACTTTCCTCTTACACAACTTCTAGGAAAACCTGAGTGATAACAGAAGTCATGGAAGAATTACTTACAATAGCCTCCCTTAATTCATACATGACAAATACATAAAGCAGACATTACAATAATGAATGAATCTATGTCAATTTTTTTAGATATGGTTATCACTAGCACTCATATCCACTTTTAAATCTCATGGTTTTCGTTATTTTCTTCACCACACTTTCAAGCTTCCCACTTGATCCATTTAAGACATAACCGCTTCATACCATTGTTGATGTACTTTGAAGAATTTATGCTTCTCAACCTCCAAGAGCACAATGAATCAGTCTCGATACTAAACCATTCTATGGAACTACCACCATATGTTGAATCCACGACCCTCTGTACCCTTCATCAGTTATCTAGGATAACATTTTGGATATAAAATGTCTTCATCATACAATTTTTCAACTTGACCTTATAAAATAACTTGTACCGATGCTCCCAGAGCATAACGGGTCACACCAGCTTGACCTTATTAAGAACTACCTGTAACTAATTCTCCCGAAGCACGACATATCACATTATTTTGTTCAATACTATGGCTTATTATTTGTGATTTTGATCATCTCACAAATATAACATTGAAATTGTAGACATGTGAGACACCCTCCACCCTCCTTCATAAATCCAATAAGATTTTATGCAAGACATATCACTCCACTCCATATGAACCATAAATATTTCCTTTAAAAAAAAAAAAAAAATTTAACACAATACCCAAACCCAAAAAAAAAACTCAAATATACCAATCATCCTACCATAAGCTCACCACACCACTATTTTTTTAACTTGTGATTCATAACTCACAATCACTATATAATTAATAATTTCATAAGTGGCCCCCTGAATGTGGTTGTCTGACATGCTTTGTACAGGAGGCCACTTGGCTCTTCGACGAAGGGGCACTTTCCTGAACCACATGGCGGCACATTCCCACCGCGTGTAGGCCTTAAATAAAGTTGACAGGGGAGGATGCTGGCACTCCATGACATTCACTCCCCCACCCTAGGACTTGACTCTTGCTAGATGGCCATTAATGGCAGATGGAACTCGGAATTTCCATACTAATCTACAAATATCCTTCCTTGCAATGCTTATTTTTCAGGCCTCCTCTGCTAGTAACTTTGCTTATCACCTGCCTCCCTCTGTGCATTCGACCTCTGCCTAGTAGACTCTCCTCCCTGCCGAGACCATGCCACGATGCCATAGAACACACTGTTGTCGAGGAGATGACAGAGGCTCCCCCTTCCGCGCTCTGGCCCCTGGTTTGTCTGCTCACACTCTGTCCCTCTCTGTATCCCTTGATGACCTGGAGGTTATTGGCCCTTTCTCTGCCCCCCAGGTGCTCTTTGCTTAGCTTTTGGTTCTCCTCCTAGATGAGAAGCAACACGACGTTGGATCGAGAGGAAGAAAGAGGCCTCACAAGTCTAAAATCTCATGCTCCTCTTCCTGTCTACCCCGAAAATCCATTGGACTCCCTGTCAAAAACTTGGAGGACGACTCGGATGGCAACTAGAGCTGCCCTTTGGATGGCACCTGGAAAAAAGAGGCAGCTACGGACAACATGGCTTGCATAGCTATGGCCAAGTAGCCCAAGACAGTCTCCTCTTCGATTTTAGAGCCGGACTCCCAGCTCACAAAGGAGGACATAGAGACCTTGTCTGAATATGGTTGCTTTGTGATTGAGGAAAATCTACCACAGGTGGACAATGATGCACATAATTGGTAGCTGCATCTCCTTGGCTCTCTTTTATCTTAGTTTTCATAGGCTCATATATGGTTTTTATGCCTATTTTTGCTTCTTCATGCAAACTATGCTACTCTTGACTACGTTAATGGTTGGTTTCCCCTTGAAGGGTAGCGCAATTTTTTATTTTTTGAATATTCCTTATTGAACAGGGGTTGGCTAGTTCAACAATCCCCTGTCCTGAAGCATGATTTGTACTTTTGTACATTTTAATAGAAATTAGCATAATTTAGAAAAAAATAATAATATCAAAAGTGAGTTGTGCCAATTCGGGTTTGAAATGCTAGGTAGTAATTTAATGTGGGCTATAATAAAGTCAATATTTCTGCTTCTAAAACCTTTGATCTGCATCCATGCATAGTAATGGGCCATTGATTATTTTCTTTTAGCTATAAATTGCATGTAACATGCAGTATTGTTATATCTAACTACAACCATGTCCAACACTCCCACTTGACTCCACGTCTTTTTAAATGCCTTGTTGAATGCGCGTGAGCTTGGCAAGTATCCACTCTAACCACACACCCTTTCTTCTTCTCTTGCAAATATTTTGGGCACACCACAAACCCTTTGGGTCTCTGCTCCATGAATTCACAAGGACAACTACTACTGATATTATTTGCAGCATATCATGCAATGACTTACATTGGAATATTTTAACCCATGACTATGTTTATTCACACTTTTTCTTTGCATCTTTTTCTACTTGAATCAATCCTAAAGACGGTTGGCTTTGTTGACGGTGAGGTGGATATTCGTCAGATGGATGGATCTGGTCCAAGGCAAAACCATTCGTTTGTTTTAACATGTCAGAGGATATTTCAAAGGAACCACCAAAGAATTTTTGATTTGGGAGGTAAGCAAGACCTGGCAACGCTGGAAAGAGTTGCAAACAAAAAATAGATCTATAGATCTACATGCACGAGATCACAAAAAATGACATGCACACTAAGCTATATTAATCTAATCAATTATTCTCACAACCCTCACATCTTTCTTACCTTCCCATAGGGGAATCAAGCCAAAACATGATCTAATAACATGTTAGAAATAGAGATCAAGAGCAGAGAAAGATTGAGCACACAACACAAAACCACACTAAATTTTATTGATCTCACAAACACTACATATATACGAATACATGATACTTCTAGATCTTCGAATAGTGGATCTAGATTACTAAAAATAGTTAATATAACTCATAACCTAGGAACTCACACAATTACAACTCACCACAACTTGAAAGTCATGGAAGCATTACTTCCAATAAATCCATGGTTTACACTCTCAAATACTTCTAATATTTACCCTATCACAAATATCAAACTATTTTAATCATAATATTTATTAAATAAAAAAATACACACACACACTTTTTTTATAAATATATTATTTGTATTAAAAACAAAATTTTACTTTAAAATATCATAAATTAAAATATAATTTCCACTAATCTACGGGTCTTGGATAGACATGTTCTGTTAAGACACTCCTTGATGTGAAAACCACCTGTTCAATTCCCATCTCGCGAGTGATATAATGGACATGATGAAGATGGGAGTTGTATTTAGTGAGACTTTTTGGAAAGCCACCTATTCAATTCCCAGCCCCTGGGTGATATATTGGACATGATGAAGATGGGAGTTGTTTTTAGTGAGTCTTTTTGGAAACTTTTCAGGTGGATTTTTCAATCGAATTTCTCTAAAATCCTGCAAAAATTCATTGAAATCACAAGTTTGATGGGTAACTCTTCACAATCTAAGTGCCCTAAGGGTTTTTCAAGGGGTTGAATCCAATTTAAATAACACAATTCAAGATTTTACCTCAATTTTTTCCGGATTCCAGCACCAGAAACTCCAAAAAGTCTCACTAAAATCAACTGTGTGAAGATGAAGTCCTCCCAAACTTACTATATATATATATATATATATATATATATATATATATATTCCACTAATATAATTCTTACATTTTTAAGTCACGACTCAAACTTTAAAAGATTAAATAAATAATTTAAATAGCAATATAATAACAATCCTGCTTGAAAAAAAATTGTAAAATTCAATCATAATAGATTGTGTTTTGAAATTACGTGGTTTCTCAAACTTCAGTTATCATTGTTCACAAAATTTCACACCTACAAACTAAAATTCACCGTCTGGAGAACGTTACACAACATGGACGTATTAATGGATGTACATTATAATTACGCCAGAGGCGTTTTCTTTGCGGGCTTGGGGTGAGCAAACACTCTTCACCCCAGCCAATAGGAGAAATATTGTACTGCCCTTCGCGCGAATCAAATTTTTCCACGTGTACCGCCCTTCGCGCGAATCAAATTTTGCCACGTGTTTTGTCCGGCATTTGTGAAATGATTCGATGCAACACGGGGGTTTCATGGCTGGATTCGTGAAGCGCACTTGGAATTTCCTCGGTCCAGGTCGAGCTTTCTGGCACACGCATTCTTGAAATATTGGATGGAGCATATGTGTGAGACTTAAGTAGAATGCGCTTCGATTTTTGTCAGAAAAATGCAAATGCCTGCTTGCATTACCAGACGTGCTAAAGACTGCATTCTTATTTCAGCGGGAGAAGTTCGTGGCAGTGTCGTTTGGCTTTTGGCATCGAATCCCACTTTTTTCAACGGGGTACTGACTCTTCCGAGCTGACCGTTTGTGCGATTGCTGGCGAAATGGTGCCAATTTACAACCGAAGTTCCAAATCAGGAAAACAATTGTCCGGGAAGCCTGATTTGGCTCGCATTTTAGACGGGCACTTGCACGTGATCGAACTCGAGCTGAATACTAAATGAAATGCTTCAGTTCAAGATAATCTTCCCGACTTTGTAGAGAATTAGTCAATTTGATAAAATATTGTATAAGTTAGCGAAGCTGCAAGAG
Organism: Pinus albicaulis; assembly: GCA_034641835.2. NCBI lineage: Eukaryota > Viridiplantae > Streptophyta > Pinopsida > Pinales > Pinaceae > Pinus > Pinus albicaulis. Next base: position 417,586,662 of record CM076578.1, read on the forward strand.
TGAATTTCCGAAAATCTCGCGAGTTTGAAGCGTAGTTTTGTAAAATCTCGTACAGGCTGCAGTGCTTTGGCTGAAGCGATCATCACTCTTCAACAGCTCTGTGGGAACTCCATAGGCAGTCGACTCTGGTTAGATGATTGTTTCTTGCATTATGATAATTTTAGTTTCTTTACAGTCTTCGATGCACATGTCATGCGTATTCTGCCCAATATCGAGACTGTCAAAGTGCCTGAACACCACTTCCAGCTCCTCCAAAATCTCCATGCGTGCACATTTCTCATATGTATTCGTCTCTTGCTCGTGGGTGGTCACAGTATTTTTACTCATCTTCCATAGGACCCTAATTGTCCTCAGAAACTTGGGGAAACGCATTTTCGCAATCCGGACTACGAGTCTGAGAGCACTAGCATAGTTCGATGCTTTTCTGTAACAACATTCATGAAAAATAAAATTAACCAGAGGCAAGCAGGGCGAAAAAAGGGGAACTGATTTTCCGTGTGGGACAACACAAGTAGGGATTCTGATCATGAAATCCTTGGCGCAGTTTGGCTCTTTTCTATTATAAGAATCATGAAATATTACCCAAAACCAGAGCCGAGCATGGAGAAAACAGGAACGCCGATCACCCTATATATATAGATATATGCGTGGGCCACATTATACATGCTGTTTTCATCCAACGATCACCATCCCTTCACGCCCAACCGACCGATCTGACGACCATCAATGAATCTCGCACGGCTATTATACACGAACAATAATGCGCAATGAGATTGGTATCGCGAAACTACTTCTTCCACGTGTCACCCAACCTATGGCATCGCTCTGAACTCTTAAATACTGCTTACCGTGTAAAGGAGGTGCGATAAAAACCGCTTCCCACCTTCATTCACCAACAGTCGCACGTGGCTCCAGGAGATTTTGTGCGGGATACTCCTGAGGATATCGAACGTCAGATCGTTTCATCTGTTGATATGCTCCTAGGATTGGCATAGAGTTAAATGTCGATTAGGCCCACTAACTCATTTCCACATAATCACTCACAATGATGTCACCTCTGAATCTCATTAGGACCACATTGCTAATAGTTATTCTTACACCAACAAGATTAGAGGCGCACATGGCACAATGCAAACCATCAATCAACAAACCAAACCGAGACTGCAACCCAACGCCCAACGACCGCTTTGAAGACTCAATCGCTCAAGGAGTTGTTACACTACGTTCGCTACCCAAGTGTCCTCATGTGAGGCACTCCTCCCTTAACTACGTGCTGGTGATTTGGAAGGATATGTTTTGAGTGTAGATATCATACACATTTATACAAGGGAATCAGATTGTAAATGCAAGCAAACCTCTAAAATCTAGGACAAATTCAACCATAGCCGAGGGTAAAACAACCCCTAGCCAATTCCATTCTTGGAAATCGGGGGCCGATTGGAAGCAAATGAAAATACCGCATGCATTGTGTTGCGTGCAAACGATTATTTCAAGGCGAATCAAGGCTTGGAATGAGTTACAATCCATTCCTGGAAATCGAAGGGGGAAACTGCTTAGATCTTAACATAGGAAATCCCCATTCTGGTATCATTCCTTGTAAATTGTTGCCAGAAAGATCAAGGTCGACCGTAAATCGTTTCTGATAGATAAAAAAAATATTTAGTGTTAGTTAATTTGTAATATAAAAAGGCCCATATAATTATTTAAGTTTCAAAAGTATATGTTTAGATAAAAAAATTTTAAAATAAAAATAAAATTGATAAAAAAAATTCTTAATTAAAAAATAAAAATTAAATAAATAAATAGAAATAAAATAAAATAAAGATTAATAAATAAATAAATAAACAAATAAATAAATAAAATGAAATAAAAATAAAATTACATAAATTACAATTTAATAATATTAAATTAAAAATTATTATTTTTATTAAAATAAATATAAATATTTAAAATTCAAATTATAAACTTTGATCATTTGGTTTACTCTTTTTAAAATAAAATAAAATAATTTTTATTATTTGAGGCAACCTAGCCGTTATTTTACAAACGGCAAGTAGGAGCTATACTTTCTATTTAAAGAGGTTACTTGATCAGATTCTCCATCTTGTCTTGATGATGAACCACACGGGCAGGGTTTACCGCCTTAGACAAACTTAAAGGTTCTATGGGCAAACAACGTATGATAATGGGTTCACTCATCCTATTCGGCTTTCTGCAAATCAAAATGAGCACACTCAATTCGACCACCCAAACATAACATCAAGGACAGGCAGAGAAAATACGGGAATTTCACATCAAGGTCTCATTGCCTTCTTCATATATGAGGATTCCATCAGTCTCGAGGATGTGCAGGCCATTTGAATAGCCAGTTTGTGACATGGCGTCAGGTTGCTTCTTTACGATATAGTATAGATAGTTTGAACGTGAAAAGAATCGAGACATTAATAGCTATAGGCTTTCCACCTTAGGTGATCATATTTCTATTTACCATTTATGATTATTTGTTCAGCTTTAGATTTTCTTCTGTTAAATCACAATTCAGTTTTTACCCCTCATATAACACAAAATGATTCACATCTCCTCCATCGGGCGTTCCCTTGCACCCTGGTGCAATTGCTAGTATAATTACGTCAAAGGAATTCTTTAAGGGAAAGGTCTTCCAACTGGTTTCGTTGTTTGTCTGCATCGAATCGTCAGCTGCCATCTGTTTGAAGTGAGCTAAAAAAATAGCTTCGGAAACTGGTTACACTGTATTATTAAGGAATGTGACTCCATGGCACATTTAACCTTTTTCCCACCATCTGTCGAATCACAGTTAACCATGTGTCCTTTGAACACATACTTTCCAAATTCCGATAACTGAAGTTTGTCATATCTCCTCGCAGATGACATATCTGAAACATCATGTATCCTCCTGCTCGCAATAAATGGCTTCTTGATCTTATTCGTTTCAGGCTTGTAGGCTGTGAAGGAATTGCTCTACCTGGGCCAATTGGTTTCCCCATCCGGCCCAATTTAAGAATAACACAGTAAATTGTTTTTGCCAAGAATTTTAGGATAATCTCTGTGTTGTTTGTAGTTTTTTGTCTGTTTTTTTTTTTCTAATCCAGCTTTTGTAAATGTTCTCGATATCTTTTTTAATTTTTCAAACTCTTCTCAACCATCAAATACTCGAGGAGTCATACGAGAATCAATATAATAATTCTAAATAAATTTGGCATGAATGTTTGGAAATCGGAAAATTCCAATATTTCTTCATAATCCTCACTATAACAGTGAGTTGGGTACAGGTTAATCTTGTTATGGTATTGGAGGGTTACCGAAATTTTATGTTTGCATAATCACAATCATCTTGTTGTTGTCATAATTGGAGCATCCACTGATAGTGAACATGTATAGCTCCTCTCTTGAAAGGTTGCGGGAGGGTTTCATTTCAATAACTCAGAACTTATGCACAAATAGAGAAACAACCTCTACTAAGTTGTCGAGCTTAGGCTCTGAGACTATTGTTGGACTACAACAGTATTCAATAATAATTATAAAATTGTTCTTTTATTAAAATGATATTCATATCATAGAATCGTTAAAATGATGATTTTCTTAATATAATTGTTTTATTATTAAAATGATACATATAAATACGGTTAGATTAATATTCCAATAGTTTTTAAACTCAAGCAACTATGATTCCTCATCACCATAACCCTAAGTGTCTAACAATACTTTTATATTGCATCTCAAGGATAATTTTATATATATGAACATTCTTCTTACTCACCCGGCTTAATAAGTAACTATTTATTTTCAATTTATCAAAAATAATCAAAATTATCAATTCAATAAAAATGTTATATTAAATTTAAATGTGAATGTAAAATAATACTGAATTATATAGTTGATTTTAATTTATAACATTGATGTCAGATATATAATTTTCAACTTTATATTTATTTTAAAAATTATTAATGTTTAACATTATAGAAATCAATTAAAAGTAAAAGGATGGTCATGGAATTGTACACTCTTCCTTTGAGGCTAAAGCAAAGTTGGGTGTTGATCATTTCAAGGCTCTTTTTATGGCTCCTGATCATGCTTCTCTGGCGGAGGTAGTTAGAATGGCCCAATTTTTTCCGAGATTTGTGGAGGAGGATGACAACAGAACTTTGATGGCTGAGGTTACTGAGATGGAATTAAAGGAGGTCCTCCACAGTTTTCGTTAATAAAAGTCCTGCTGCTGTTGGTCTGTTTGTCTTTTTTGCCTTATATAGAATAGGACGCATCTTCCCAGCCTGGAGGACGTATCTTCGTAGTGATTCCAAGTTGTTTTAATCACCTTCATAGCTTGACCCGGCATGGATATCCTCTGCTGACTGCTCCTAATATCTTTTCAACCATATTCAGCAAGCGAGGCTGTTGATTGTTGTAGACTGCAGCAGCTCTTTCATCTATATTCAGGGGAACATTATGTTTTCTCACTGCCTGCACACCATGAAGCCATTCAGATCTTTCAGAGAGTCCTTCATGGAAATGAATATCAAAGAACCTCAAAATTTGTTGAGACACCTCCAAGTCACGTATTCTGTGGCTGGCTCTTTGTCCTGACAGGCTCCATCTGCCCTGGCTAGAATTCATTTTTATTGGTGACTCACAGTCAGGTATACCGCCGTATCTTTCTCTGTTTTGCTAAATGGGGCTGCTTCCCCCTTTTTTCATGCTGAAAGGGGCCTTCGCCAAGGTTGCCCTCTTTCTCCCCTTTTGTTTTTATTGGTAGCTGAGGGCCTGAGCAGAGCTCTTAAGGAGGCAACAAGACAGGGCTCTTTGAAGGGCATTCCGGTTGCTCATAATTTTTTCATCACTCATCTACTTTTTGTTGATGATGTGTTAATCTTTTGCTCTGGTTCGGTGCGAGATGTTGTTACTCTTGGTGGGATTTTGGACCTGTTTAGCAAAGCCACCGGTATGGAAGTGAATGTTGTGAAGTCTTCCATCACTTCACAATATTTGAGGGAGGAGGAGAGGCGTGAATTTGAAAGGATTTTCCCTTATAACTCTGTAGGTTTGGCGGATGGGCTGACTTACTTGGGGTTCCACCTTAAACCCAATGATTATAGGAAACATGATTGGAGATGGTTGCTGGAAAAGCTGGAAAAGCGTTTGAGAGTGTGGTGTCATAAATGGTTGTCTAGAGCTGGGCGCTTAACACTTGTTAAGTCTTTATTGGAGGCTGTTCCGGTGTATTGGATGTCTCTCTCATGGATCCCAAAAGGTATTTTGGAGGCAGCCAGGAGGATTTGCTTTAGATTCCTTTGGAGTGGGAAACAGGATACTTTGGTGACCCCATGGGTTCGGTGGGAGAAAATTGCTGTCCCTAAAGGTTTGGGTGGTTGGGGTCTGAAAAACATCTTTCTCTTTGCATAGGCTCTTGCAGCTAAAGGTGGGTGGAGGCTCATTAATGTTGATAGCATTTGGACTCAGGTGATTTCTCAGAAATATATTGCCCCGCTGTCTATTGTTGATTGGATTAGGAATCCAAGGAAAACCTCTACGGGAGGCTCCGTGATTTGGAAGGCTCTCGTTAATTCCTTTCACATTTTGGAATCTAGTCTGGCTTGGGATGTGGGTAGTGGCAGGAAGCTCCGGGTTGGTGAGGATCCTTGGATGGGAAGCGAACTTCAGCATCTTCTTTCTGGGCGAACGGTTGGAGCCTTAAGGCAGAGGGGGATTACTTTTCTTGCTCAACTTGCTGATCCTGTTCGGAGAAGGTTGGGCACTCAGTCCTGGATACTGGCCTCTTCTTTGGGTCTGGAGATTTCTGATGAGAGGGCTCTGGCTGATTACATCAGTGCTTTAAAATAGGCTCATATTTTGCTCCAGGAACGGGAGGATATGATTGTTTGGGATTTTGATCCATCCGGGATCTATTCTCCTCGGGCGGGATATAAAAAACTTAGTGTTGGGGCTGTCTTGGGTGTTGAGCGGTGGTGGTGGAAGAAACTTTGGAAACTTAATTGCCCTCCCAAGACTCGCATATTTATGTGGTGTGTCCTTGAAAACAAAGTCCCCACTGGGGATTGCCGCAAATACAGAAGCTTTCGTGGTCCAAAGCCGGGAGAATGTCTCTGTAATGCCGATGCTGAGCCAGGCTCAATCATCTTCTCACCGTCCCTTCTCACTAGAGGGGGGATGGAATGCTCCAGGCTGTTGGGTCTTCTTTGTCGTTGGGAGGGCTTAACCGTGTCGCAGGCTTGGGATGTTTGGTGGGCATCTCATACTGATCAGAATTCAAAAGCTCTGCCTCTTCTTGTGATCTGGGGTGTTTGGTTGGCCCGTAACCAATTACTCTTTGATGGGGTGGTCAGTACACCTGTGGTCATCGGTGCCATGACTATAGGTCTGCACTCTGCTCTTCCTACACATGTCCGTGTCGCCAATCAGAGGGAGGTGCTGATGCTGGACATAGATAGAAGAATTCCGTGGGGTTTCTTTGATGGGGCGATGCAACAAAATGTATGTGGTGGGGGGGCTCTTTTGTTTCTCTCTGATGCTCATTGGTATGAAATCTCTGTGGGGCTTGGGGAAGGATCGAACAACAATGCTGAACTGTTGAGCCTTAAGATCCTTCTGTTGTTTGCAGTGGAGAAAGGTTGTAGAAGGTTAAACGTTTATGGTGATTCCTTGAATGTGATTAACTGGATTAAAGGTTATCAGCATTGCAGAGTGCTCCACTTACAGCATTTGCTTCGCTCTGTTAGGGAGATCCTATCCTCTCTCGAATCTTTCTCCTGTCAACATATTTATCGTGAAAACAATGACTTGGCAGATCGAGCTTCTAAGAGGGGGATCCAGCAGGTTGGGGGCCTATGGCGGATAAGAGAACATGTTGGTGGCGATATCTCTGAATACTTACACCATTCCTTATTTGAATGAGGGGATCCTCCTTGGCAGCCTTGATTTCATTTCTCTTAGACATCCAATCCTTAGTTTGATGCTAAGTTTCTCTTAAAAAGTTTGAGAAACCTTCGAAGCCTTTTTCACAAATGCGAATGGGCAGATATATGGTCTTGCTGTTTCATGGCCGTTTCAATTCCATACAGCCTTTCTGAAGATATGCTTGATTCAAACCTACTCGTGGTTACAGAGTTTGTTTCCTTTCTGTTCGTTTTGGAGGTCAGGACCTTTTCTTCTGCAGGATGATACTTTAGTGTGCATATTGAGGGACGATATGGTTTAATCTGGCTGGTATTGCTTGGTTACGGTTTGTCTTTCCGGAAGATAGCATTCACTGGTTTTTAGTTGAAGATGGCTGTTTACATATCTGTCTACCTTAACGTTTTTCTCATTGCTGGGCTACATAAGCGGGATGAGCAACTGTTTTTTAATTATTTACAGCGCTTCTGGTTCCTCTGTGGCGGTGTTACATATCGACTATGGATTCTTCTATGGTGGCCGCATTTGCTATGGATCGGGTGAAGGTCTGTACAGGTGCCTGTGTTAGTTATGAGTGGATGCTTCTTTGTGGGCAGTGGCATTGGTCTGTGCTGTGGAAGTGCAGCATTTCTGTTCTGGTGTGACATGACTTTTCTCATAAGGGATTTACTGACAGTCTTGTTTTTTTTTAATGTTTTGGAACAGCTTGTAAAAGCCCGAGCAAAGGCTATGCTTGTTTCAGATACTGTCTCTTGCAATCAACCTTCGTGGTTTGGTTTTCCTGAACACACATCTGTGTGTTTTTTAATGTACTTTTGTACACATCTGCTGAATAAAATTACGCTTTTTTCTCGAGGAAAAAAAATCAGTATTAATATATATTAATTTACATAGAAAAACTTCAAATAAATTCCAAAAATTAAGATTTAATAATTATATTAATTTTTTTTATAAATAAAAAAATATATAGATATAATGATTACATTTATCTAAGAATTTATAAATATTAAAAAATATATACAATTAATAGTCCCACTTGGAATTCATACAAATATAAATAAATAAAAATTGTTTTCTATATAATTAAGTGTTATATTCTAATGAATTAGTATTTTGTTTATATTTTAGTTTTGAATGTTATATAATACATCATGTTAAACAATTATCTAAACGTTAATAATGATTATATGTTTTTTAAATATTTTTTAATAACAAAATAGTAAGATAATAGATTCAAAATGGAGCTAGATTCAAATGTATGTTACCACTTTTTAATGATGTGGACTTTTCTTTAGATCTTATTCAATTTTTTATTGTTATGATACAACTTTCATGTTATTGGGTTCAACAATGATTTTGTAACCTTACCATGATCTCAAGGGACAAGATCGGGCATGTTTATTCATTTTATGGTGATATGAGAGGGATATTGAGCACTCAAGAGAATCTAATTTTTAATTGTAAAAACATTATAACTACATAAACACTCGAGTGGAGAAGATTAGGAGGTTACCTACTCAAAGGAACCAACTCAAGGGTAGTAAGTTTGAAGAAATTTCAAAAATTGAAGTAGGAAACAAATGTGTATGGTTTTTTACTAACCACTCAGAAAATAGATTGTTTAGCATTGATGAAAAAGGTGTCGAAATGTTGAGGGATCTTCAAAGGGATATTTCCTTTATTTTCACGCAAGTCTACCACATTTAGGTTTTTTTCCAAGTCCCAAGAATACATGGATATAAAGAAAAAATATTGATACTTGTTCAATCACATAAAAAAGCTCTTTGGTGATGTTTCATCCTGCATTAGATCTAGATATTTCCCTTAATATGTCTTATACACCAGCCTAGATCCATCTTAACTCTAGATCTATCAAGCACCGAGAGGGATCAAATCTCTACAGGTGCAAACCTCTTTTTTTGAGTGAAAAACTTTAGGAAAGGTTTGCACCTCGAGAGATTTGATCCCTCTCGGCGCTTGATAGATCTAGAGTTAAGATGGATCTAGGTTGGTTTCAGTCGTGTGCGACCAAGGAAATTCTATCGAACATATGCTTAATTTTATCAATAATATGTAAATACAAATAATATAAATATAATAATTTTATATATGCTAAATATGTTTGATATTTATTTGGTCATTTTAATTTTAAAATTTTCTTAGTTACCTCAGTTTTTTGAGATGATAAATATTGTTAATAACTTTAATGATGAAATAATTTTTTTGAATGCAAAGTGACAATGCAATAGTGTTGAATGATAGAAAATGAAAATAATAAGAATGTAGTCAATTACAAATAGTCTTCATTGTGATCAATCTCAAATTATTTTCTTTTACTATTCTTATTGTCACCCTTGTTAGTTTTGTCATCTTTTCATATCGATTATATGAAAAGGATAATTGAAATAATAAACCATTTAAATATTTAGCTTGAGCTATTGTACTAAACATCATACATTGTCTCTCTTGCTCTTCAATATTAATAGGCTGATTTACTATAACACAAATATTAATGTACATTGTCGATAATTTGTTATGCTTGTACACTAAAATCAATGCCCAATCTTAATCCAATCACTTTAAAATTAATGTACCATCAATGTACATCCAATTACATCAAATCAGAAATCAATGTCTACACTAAAATCAATGCACATAATGCAAAAAATCAAATAAGATTACAAAACAACATCTACACTGAAATCAATGCATCTAATGCAGGTAATCAAATAGGATTAGAAACCAACATCTACACTGAAATCAATACATCTAGTGCAAGTAAGAAAATAATATTAGAAAACAACATATAAACTAATATCAATGCATCTAGTGCAAGCAATCAAATAGGATTAGAAAGCACTATCTACTCCCCTATCTCCCCCCTCGAACTACATCTCTCTTTCCCTCCATCTCTCCACTCTCTTACATCCTCCCTCTTCCTTCCTCTCTCCCCATTTATTTCCCACATATATATCTCTCTTTCTCTTCACCCTCCAACTATGTTACTATATCCCTCCCTCTCTCCTTCTCTCCTCCCTTCTCTCCACATCTCCTTCTTTATCTCTTTATCTCACCCCAAAACATATACACACTCTCTCTATATCTCCCTTGTCACTTCATCTCTCTCTCCACTTATCACTCTCTATGTATTCCTTCTTCCCTCCCTCTCTCACCCTCCAACTCCATCTCTCTATCCTTCCATCTCTCTCTCTCTCTCTCTCTCTCTGCCCTCCAATTTTATCTCTTCCCCATAACTCTCTTCGTCTCTCTCATGTCCTCTCTCTTTTCCTTCCTCTCTCTCCCTTTCTCTCCTACCTTCCTCTCTCTCTCTCTCTCTCTCTCTCTCTCTCTCTCTCTCTGTGCCCTTCAATCCTCTTTCCTCCCCCAACACACACACACACACTCGCTCTCTCTCTCTCAACATCTACACTAAAATCAATGCATATAGTGCAAGAAAAATAGAATTAGAAATCACCATCCACACTGAAATAAATGCATCGAGTGCAAGAAATCATCTTTCCTCTCTCCCCCCTCCAACTCCATCTCTCTTTCCCTCCCACTCTCCACTCTCTCACATCCTCTCTCTCTTCCTTCCCCTCTATCCCTTTCTCTCCCACATCTATCTCTATCTATCTCCCTTTCTCTCCCTCTCTTCACCCTCCAACTATGTTACTATATCCCTCCCTCTCTCCTTCTCCCCCCATTCCCTCCATATCTCCTTATTTTTCTCTTTATCTCACCCCCAAACATACACACACTCTCTCTATTTCTCCCTTGTCACTCCCTCTCTCTCTCCACTTCTCGCTCTCTATGTATTTCTTCTTTCCTCCCTCTCTCACCCTCCAACTCTATCTTTATATCCCTCCCTCTCTCCTCTTATCTCCCTCCCTCTCTCCTCCTCTCTCTCTTCCTTCCTCTCTTTCCCTTCCTCTCCTACCTCCCTCTCTCTTCCCCCATCTCTCTATCTCTCCCTCTCTCTCTTTTCCCTCCAATATAAAATGGAAGAGAAATAGAAAAATATGGTACTTGGCCCACGATATTTAGCCCATGGTATTAAAATGGTATTTTTCCCATAGGCTTCACCTAAATAATTTTTGTTTGTTTTTGTTTATGGAGTAAATATAAAAAGAGGTTTTATTTACTTACCATACCCCATAAATAAATAAAAATATACCCTTGTACATTTCAAATGTTTACTTATATTACATTTATTTACTTACCATACCCCGTAAATAATTTACTATACCTCTAGGGTAACTATGTCTTATTCACCATAACCCTAAGTGTCTAACAATACTTTTATATTGTATCTCAAGAATAATTTTATATATATGAACATTCTCCTTACTCACCATGCTTAATAAGTAACTATTTATTTTCAATTTATGAAAAATAATCAAAATTATCAACTCAATAAAAATGTTATATAAAATTTAAATGTGAATGTAAAATAATACTGAATTATATAGTACCCCGGATGCGGGTGGTATTTAGTCACACAGATTTCCATGAGACGGCCATGTGGCTCACCACATGGCACGCCCTTGTGCCCCATTTGTGGGATGCACAATGCCATCAAAAATCGCGTGGGCTGGGTCTTAAATTCCCATGTGCCACCTTAAACTCTACGTACTCTGCGAGGTGGTTAATTACTCCTTCTCTCAGCATGTTACTCTATCTTGCCGCTCCGCCTTTGGCTTTCCAGCCCACCCTGACTGTCATCCCATCGCTCCTTCTGCTTCATCCCTCATCTTCTATGGTGCGAAGTCTTTTGGCTCCCGCCTATGCAGCGATGCCTCCATCTTATCGAGCCTTATACACGCCGGCCAGAACGCAGCGTCGCCATCGACAGCCTAGCAGAAGAGCAGGGGGAAGGGGCCTCCCTTTGTGAACTCCCCTGCCCATGGCCTCCCCTCCGGACTTGAATTTCCCAGTCTCATGGGACCCTGCAGACTTGCATCCTCCCTCCCTTGCGCCTGCTAAGCTCTTTGAACCCTTGGCCCCTCCTGCTCTGCCCTCGGATCCTCCCGCTGGACCCTCCTCCTCTCGCGGCAAGAAACGTGCCCACAAATAAAAAATCTCAGAGGAGCCTCCCTACCTTCCCCGAAAGCTTAAGGCACCCCCAGTGCAGCTCGCCTCCAGCCCCGCTTCGGACGATAGTGACTTCAAGCCAGCCGAGGAGTTGCAGCTGCCAGGTCTCAGTCTTTCGGGTTCTATGAAGGGAAAGGAAGTCCTCCACGCAATTGGTGCCATGAACATTTCAACTTCTTTGCAGGATAATGCTCCTCAGGACACTCCAGCGGAGCGACTCGGATTTCCGCCCTCCCCTCGCAAGCAGCATGAAGACATTGAACCATTGGATTACGGCTACATCTGTCATCTCCTAGAGGAGGACCCTCCAACCAGCATCGAGCATGAAAGCTCTCCTTAGAATGTCCTCGTTGAGCTCCTTAGTTTGCAGGTTTTGGACACCTCTCTTGTTTGTTCTTTCAGTTTCTTTTTGCACTATTTTAAAGGTTGGTTTCCCGCCAAGGGAAGCCTGGTATATTTGGACTATTTTGGCTGGTTTCCCCACCAGGGGCGGTCTAGTTTTTACCAACAGTTTTTTGTACAATCCCTCAGTTATGGATTTCTCCATTTCTCAGGATGTGCCTTGTAAACTTTTCTTAACGACTTAATAGAAATAGTATTACTTAGAAAAAAAAATATTGAATTATATAGTTGATTTTAATTTATAACATTGATGTCATGATATATAGTTTACAACTTTATATTTGTTTTTAAAATTATTAATATTTAACATTATAGAAATCAATTAAAAATAAAATATCAGTATTAATATATATATTAATTTCATAGAAAAACTTCAAATAAATTCCAAAAATTAAGATTTAATAGTCATATTAAATTTTTGTATAAATAAAAAAATGTATAAATGAATAATATGGCCTTAACAGGAGTAGATGCGAGAATAGTGTGTGGAGGGAAGACCGATGACGAGCAAAGGATTCGAACCCTCGTCGTTCACTGGCATCCGCAAGAAAACTATAAGCTTCAAGCTTCCATACTACATGCAATGAGGCCAGAACTTGATGGTCTGTGGGTTGGATACTGCGCGGGGAGCATGGGAAACGAAGCAGAGGTTGTGAATGACGCCTCGTCTTAAGGTCGCGTACGTTCTTGTTTGGCTTGCAACCCTCACCGTTCCACACGATTTCTCTTACACTTATAGTTATTTCCTCGCTGACGACCAACAAAACGTTCTCAGGTCAGAAACCGAAAATCGCCATGCCTTCGTTATCCCTCAAGGCCTCCTTGACGGAGCCTCTGTCGAAATTTACGAGCTCTGGCAGGCGGTTACTGGAAAACTTGAAGACGAGGGAATATTTTTGGAGATGGCGGCACTAGGGTTTCCACATATCTTTTTTCTACCTGCACAGAAGATAGGGGAGGCTGCGATGGCACGCGATGTGAAGCAGGCGGACGGACCTCATGCACGAACCTTGGCACACGCTCTCTTATTTAATCTCAAGATGGCTAAGCTGCCTTGCTGTTTGGGGCAAGGACAAGATTGGATTGCTCTATTTCAAGCCCCAAGGACAAGCCTGCACACTCCGTTGAAGCATCCCTCACCCCTGCATCCAGATATGGAACAATGAGAAGGTATGTTAATGCATGCATATCTCCGGCAACAGGTAACCCCCAATAGTTTTCAAATTTTTATCAAACCCCCTATGGGAAAAACTCTCTTAGTTTGGGTACAAGAAGATATCACTATTTTGCAGTTGAAACAAAAATATGGGGATTTGTGGGGTACCCAGTCCTGATTCAATACCTGGTCAGTGGCAGCCAATCTCTTCAGGATAGCAAGTCTCTGAAGGACCATGCTATTAGTGCATAAATGACTATCTCCCTTAACCTTCGTCTGAGAGGGGGCGTCGCGGACCAAGGCACATCTAGATTTGCAGGGGGAGAAAAGGGGGAAGAACCCATAAACCAACAACAATCAAATGGAGGCCCATCCTACAAAAACGTTCTACAGGGGAAAAAAGCCGCAAGAATACCTCCAGAACAAGCAAGAAATGCCCCAAGGCCATACATAATAGAAAAACTTGGTCAAACTCCCGCACTAAAGATAGATATCCCAGAAATAAAGGAGTACGTCAAGACATATGAATCCCATGCATTAATATGTCGTTTTAACTCTTTCTGGCCCAAACCAATGGACCCCTTCCATTGGATTTTCACTCAATGGACCATAGAATGTGAAATCCACCTCTGCTCTAAAGGGTTTTTTATTGTTAATTTAAATCCTCGGAGGTCAGAGATCTTATCATCGGAGAGGGACTTTGGTTTTGGGGAACCACGGGTATTTTTATCACCCCATGGTTTCTAGAATTTGATGAAAACACTATGACAGTCTCTAGAATGTCGGTATGGGTTAGACTATATAACCTACCCCTTCATTTCTGGAATGAATAGGTCTTCGAGGGTATTGGGAATAGTATTGGGTGATACATCAAAACATAAAAGGAGAGGATCTACACCTTTGCACAGATCTACGTGGAAGTAGATCTATGCAAAGGGTTACCAGAAAATATTATGATGATCTACAAGTAACAAAACTGGCTACAATCACTAGACTATGAAAACACTGCATTTAGATGCAGAATTTGTAGGATGACAGGACGTCTAATAAACACATGTCCTGATGCCAAGAAATCAAACAACAAAAATAAAAATAATGGGAAACAAAAAAAGGATGGAAATATCACCCTCTAGAGTCAGAGGAGGATGAGTCAGAAGAAGATGATGAAACAACTCCTACGGGAAGTAATTAGCCTACACAGGAACCAGAGTTACAAAGGAACGATACAATAGTACACATGGATCCTCAAACACATCTGAACCAAATAGAAAGGAATCTAGAGGACACAGGTAATGGAGGGTTCAAACGACACCATCCATCAAATACTTCAGACTCAGAAAAGGACACCGGAACCTAGATAGAAGATAATTAGTTTGTCCTTGCAACAAGCGTGACATCTCAAGGTGAGTGGCGCAAGGTCGAGAAGAAGAAAGGGAGGAAAACATGATTTGTGGATTACTATCGACACCTTGGCGGCTAAGGATAATTCGGGGCCATCGGTTTATTTTTTCTCCTGCTTAGTCTCTATTCACTCTTCTTTTTTCTTCTTTTTTTCTTTTTATTGAATGCTCTCGTAGCCTCGCTATGATGCATTGTGTGCACAAGCACACGAGCCCTATGGGCACTTTCTGAATGCTTAATTGCATCTACTACATGTAACTTTTCATTTCATAAATAAAAAGTTGCTGATTTTTTCCTTAGAAAAAAAAAATGTATAGATATAATGATTACTTTTATCTAAGAATTTATAAATATTAAAAAAAAAATACAATTAATAGTTTCATTTCGAATTCATACAAATATAAATAAATAAATGTTTTCTATATAATTAAGTGTTATATTTTTATGAATTAGTATTTTGTTTAAATTTTAGTTTTGAATGTTATATAATACATAACGTTAAAAAATTATCTAAACGTTAATAATGATTATATGTTTTTTAAATATTTTTGAATAACAAAATAGTAAGATACTAGATTCAAGATGGAGTTGGATTCAAATATATGTTACCACTTTTTAATGAAGTAGACTTTTCTTTAGATCTTATTCAAATTTTTATTTTTCTGATACAACCTTCATGTTACTGGGTTCAACAATGATTTTGCAACCTTGCCATGATCTCAAGGGACAAGATCTGGCATGTTTATTCATTTTATGGTGATATGAGAGGGATATTGAGCACTTAAGAGAATCTAATTTTTAATTGTACAAACATTATAACTACATGAACACTCGAGTGGAGAAGATTAGGAGGTTACCTACTTAAAGGAACCAACTCAAGGGTAGTAAGTTTAAAGAAATTTCAAAAAGTGAAGTAGGAAACAAATGTGTATGGTTTTTTACTAACCACTCAGAAAATAGATTGTTTAGCATTGATGAAAAAGGTGTCGAAATGTTAAGAGAGGGATCTTCAAAGGGACATTTCCTTTATTTTCATGCAAGCCTACCACATTTAGGTTTTTTTCCAAGTCCCAAGAATACATGGATACAAAGCAAAAATATCGATACTTGTTCAATCACATAGAAAAGCTCTTTGGTGATGTTTCGTCCTGCATTAGATCTAGATATTTCTCTTACTATGTCTTATACATCATTTTCTAATATCCTTTTATGGACATAAACACATAACAATCAAATAGTATGACCAAATACAAGCTAAGAGTATTTTTTTGGATGAAATCATGTAGAAGATATTTTAATCCTATGCAAAGTTTCGAGTGGACACTCCACCCATCATCAATCGGATTTTATGGTCCCTGGTGATGGGTGGAGTGTCCACCCAAAACATTGTACATGATTAAAATATCCTCTACAAAATTTCATCCAAAAAAATATTCTCAATAGACACAATTGTGTAAATCTACACTGTCCCAAATACAGGTTATCATAGCACTTGGTGGATTCAAAGAATTAAAATAGAAATTTGAGGAATATAATAAAATTAGGTTTAGCAAAGTTCAGGAATATAAAAGTGAAATAATTCTATTACAAGTGCTTTATTATATGAGAATTGAATAAAGTCACCATTTTCATCTTACTTTTGTGAGGATAGTAAACGTCACATAGTAAATTTAAGTATTGAATATTTTAACAATTTAGTAAGGAGGGGGGAGTTGTAGATACAGTTGTTTTTCTTATATAAATATGATTTTGAAATGGTTTTAAAAATTTGAATTGATATTTAAACTTGAATAATTTAATTGTTTCTTTAGCGCCATGTACTTGACACACTTCTTTCATTCTCCACTCTTCTTTAAAACGATATTGGAACAAGAGAAGAAGAGATAAATGAAAAAAACTATACCAACACCTTTAAAGCATTTGACCTAATCACTACCATAGAAACAACACAATAAGAAAAAAAATGATAAATATGCTAAAAAAAATGGGTCAAACATAAACTGGATGAACAAACTAGACATAGAAAGATTGCAAAGAAAATCAAAGAACGGTATTTTTTATGGATTTTCCAACATGTAATTTTGAATATCATGGCCATATGCAAGCTACCTTGCATTTTCTTCCAATGGATATTACTTGTAATTAATTATATCCTAAAATTCATACCATTGCATTCCCCAGTGGACATATCTTATCTCCGAAAGTGGCTTAATGATAGTGTCTACAAATCCTACCTATTGGGGTGGTAAATTTCTATATGAGAACTTGGCCTTATCTTTGTTGGCCTATTAGGGGGGTAAATGAACTCTATAAACATGACCCTGTGGTAAATGGGATTTGATTGAGGTCATAAAGAAACTAATGGACACCAATTCTCTAAACAAAATAATATGGAATTTGAGGACCAACCCAAGTCTATAGTATTTGTCACTTACACAAAGGAATTTTTTCAACCTCAACTCCTCCTCCTAATTCTCACTCTGTGCTACAAAAAATAGGGACCAATACTATCTCTTCTATGTTTTGAATGTTATTTTATACACAATAATATAATGCATGACCAATAAAATCTTAAAAAATAACATGTAAATTTGTAATTAACGACTCTATTTTAAGGTTTGAAGTTGCACCTGCATGGGGTTGATTATAGCATAATGTTTCTATTGTAGTGTTTATTAATTAAGATAAGAACAATATATAGAAAGTATATCTATGAATTGTTTGTATTTTAAAATGTTTGTGAAACATAATTAGACCTAGAAATATTAGTAAAACATTATAGGCCACAACTTACTATTAAAAAAAATACTCTATTGTCCTTATACAACATATCCACCTTGTATTTTCTTAGGCATTCCCTGCCTCTGCATCAGGGGTATGCTAGTAGTTATTACTCATCGTAATTGTCTTGATTATTTCTTAAGGTAAAGTTGTTAATTTTTCATTTTTTATTACTTCAAATTTAAAGTTTAAAACATTTTTTATCTTTAGGTTCATTTGCACATTTGAAAACACAACATAGATGATAGGAATAAGTCAAACATTTTATCGCGCGAGAGGAAAAAACATTGTTTTATATTAATTTGAAAGTAGTCATTGTGACATTCATAAGAAAAAATTTAATTTTTAATATCCCTATTTACTATCTATTCTAACTAGCTTGGATTAGAGTTATTCATTGATTCACTTTCAATTAAAACCCACTATGTAGTAAATTTCTTTTGTGGAAATAAACTATATAAACAACATACATAATTAACAAATCTTATCTCCACGTGATAACTCTTAACCATACTCACCAAATACCAATAAAAATTGGAGTTCACATATAAATTAATGGTGCCATTTATTAGACTTACCATATATTGTTTTCTATTGTTCAATATAGATTTGAGGCGCATATGATCTGACAGTTATGGCCTGTCAACCACTAATCCATGATTTCATTTGTGTTTTCGATTGATTAACAATCTAGGTTTAGTGTCATTCCTTTTCCTTCATTATAATTATTTATGTGATTAAATCCTAAGGTATGAAGGTTATCTCTAACCTGACCTTCCATACCACTCTGCAATTGAATTGGTTTGACACTTGCAATCTCTAGCACCATTAGATCTATTGTTGAGATCGACGGTGGAGGAATGTTTTGGTTTGGGGTTAGGGTAATCGAACTCCCCTCAACCCTAACCGTTTTCCTCATTTGCACTTTGTGAAGTTCTGCCTCGAGCTATGCCGCTCTGTGGCTTCAACACCACCATTTTTCTGCACGGAACTGGTCCAAAGGTTCTTCATGGTTTAACTAACTATCCACTCTCTCGGCATTGTTGCAAGTAACATTTGAATGGTGTATTTATTTATTTGGCATTATGGAATGTATAGCTATGGTCCCTCATTCATTCCACAAAATTTCTTGTTAATTAACTGGGGTTTTAACTGTGCACACATATCCCTGGATTCTACTTGCTTGTATTGTTATTTGTATGAGCTTAAACTAATGGTTTGCTCCATCTCGTTGATGAGCTTGCGGTTCATCACAGTGCAAATACATAGCGAAGGTTTTAAACCTCCCATCGCTGGGGTTTCAATCTTACATCTCTGGCATAGTCACACAGGTGAGTCCATTCTGTTGTTGTTAACGTTTTCATATACATCTTTAGCAGTTACTCATATGAGGGTTTTGACTATTCTCATTTCTCCTTGTTGTTTCAGGTTACGGCACCGAGTTTCCCGGTTCCCATACCAAGGTAAGTCCTCTAAAACATCGCTTGGGTTGATAGTTAATATTTCTTAGTTATTACCCAAGCTTTGATATTGTAAACCCTATCACAAAAACATTCTATTGTTGTCTTTACAGGTAATTTGTGACCTCGCATCTTTTACTTTTTTGGCATTTTTCTTCATGCCATTTTCTCCTTAATGGGTGACTTCCTCACTTTGTTAGCATACAGGTACCACAGGTTTCTGAATCATTTTAAAATTAAACGAAACCCTTCTGG
Organism: Pinus albicaulis; assembly: GCA_034641835.2. Taxonomy (NCBI): domain Eukaryota; kingdom Viridiplantae; phylum Streptophyta; class Pinopsida; order Pinales; family Pinaceae; genus Pinus; species Pinus albicaulis. Next base: position 417,606,135 of record CM076578.1, read on the forward strand.
TTTCTAGGAATTAAACCCCGAGTTGTTATAGAATTTTCGTTGAAGCCTTAAGGCTCGGTTTCATCTTTCTATTCAAACTCAATGTAAAGGATATTATACAGTAGAGATGGGTTATTATATATAATTTTTCGTTACTCATGAGTTTTTCCTTCATGCAAATGTTCTTCGGGTGCGTTCTGGAGATTCCTCCCAGTTTTGAGTTTGTAATGTTAGTTTGGCTAGGAAATTCCCTTTATTTCCTATTAATGGTTCAACAGAGAAGTCTTTTAGCACACAGAGATATTGTCAAGTCAGTTTATATTTTGTATTGTAATTTTTGTTTATTTCTTTACTCGAAATTTTAGTGATTTGGAAATGATTGTTATTCCTACCTTCTCAGTGCACCGTCTAAGTATCCTTACTTCCTTTTACATGTTTGTAGAATATATTTCATACTAGGGTTTTTCTAATCTGTCTTATCCCAATTTTTATTCATGTATGCAGTTCTTCTATTCTCTTTTAGTGTAATAACTACTCGTGTATCCTTTTAATTTGGAAACATGAATGTATTGTATATATCTTTATTTCCACAGAATTACTCTTTCATGTAGATACATTTATATGTCAATAACAATACTATCAGGGGGCTAATATTTATTTAAAATACATAGATGTATTGAACATTTACTTTCTTGGTAAATATATTGTTTCAATTTACTGTGTAAGGTTGATGTCCAGACCATCATAATTCTGGGTTACTCTCTGTATCCATAGTCTGAGTATAGAGTTTGAACTAGAGAGGAGACAAATTGTTCAGTCCGGGGTCCCTACTCTGGACAGATTAATGGTCTCCTCTGCAATACAATTATGAATTTCACATATATTTGTTCTATTTACTCTCTTGGACTTTCTACACCAACACTGTTATGATTTACCCTATTAATATATTTAAAGGGAAGTACAGAAATAAATCTGTCTTAACAGGCTGCATTAGCATATATATATATATATATACATGTATTCCCTTTTTCCTGCTAAATACTTTTATGTAAATCTTTTTAAGAAAGAATCATGCTGATACAGTTCCTACTGTTTTCAATTTCAACAGTTATAGAAATAACTATTTATATAACTAGAAATCACAGCCAGATTCATATTCTTTCTTAACACCTAAAAAAAACACAGTAAGATTCACAATCTTTCTTAACACCTTGTTAAGTTACTTGTCTCACTTTAATCTGTTGATGATAGCCTCCCAACCTTGAGAGAGACAATTACGTCCTCAACTCCCCCTGTGCTCCGCACCAGAGTAGGACTTAGATAGAAGTGTTTTCAAGGATAGACCTCAAGACCCTCAGTCCATTCTTCCTTTCAAGATTCAGGTTGCATATTTTCCATTGGTTCCAACTAGCTCTGGATTTACTCTCACCATGAAGCCTCCTGGCTCTCCTCTAAATTCACAGAACCCATTTTCCTCACTGAGATCTCCCATTTATCCTCAAAGGAAAAGGTAATTGTATTTAACTGATTTTGCCTAACTACTTCGGAATCTTGGAATACTTTATCATCAGATTTTTATGGAAACATTCCATAAATAACTATTTATTCAAAGAAAATAAATAAAATCATGATCATTACTAAATACCTTGAACGTATGCACTATTGTTGTCAACTCTAGATCGTAAGCGGAATAACGATGTTCATGATATTTTAGCTTTCTTAACTCATATGAAATGACCCTTCCATCTTGAGATAATATTTCTCCTACTCCTTCCTTGCACGCATCGGTGCATACCTAAAATTCCTTGTTTGGGTCAGTTACTCTCAAAATAGGGGCAGTATTCAACAACTACTTTAACAATTCAAAACTAGTTTTAAATTCGTTGGTCCATTTAAACATCCTCCCCTTTCACTGCAGAGATGTAATAGGAAGGGAAATTTTCGAGAATCCTTCGATGAAGCACCTGTAATATCTGGCCAATCCCATAAAATAATGTAAATCTACTACGTTTTTGGGCATCCTCCATTCCATGATAGTATTTATTTTATTGGGATCTACTGTTATGCCTTCAGCGGACATGACATGGCCTAAATATTGTATTTTCTCTTTGAAGAAATCACATTTGCTGAAATTGGCATACAACTTATGTTTCCTCAACATTTCTAGCACTTATCGTAAGTGTTCCTTATGCTCTACCATGGTTATGGAATAAATTAATATTTCGTCAATAAATATCAGAACAAACTTGTCCAAAAATGGATGAAATATGCCATGCATCAGGCTCATGAGCGTTGTTGGTGAATTGGTTAATCCAAATGGAAAAATCATGAACTCATAGTGCCTGTATCAAGTTCGGAAGGCTGTTTTGTAGATGTCTTCATCTTTAATTCAAATATGGTGGTAACCGGACCTTAAATCTATCTTTGAAAATACAGTTTCTCCCTTCACTTGATCGAAAAGATCATCTATATGTGGCAGCAGGTATTTATTCTTAACTGTCAATTTATTGAGTTTCCTGTAATCCATGCACATTTGCATGGTTCAATCCTTTTTCTTTACGAACAACACTGGCACTCCATAAGGGGATACAGTTGGTCGAATATATCCCTTATCCAACAATTCTTGTAATTTCATTTTTAATTCTCTTATCTCGGTTACACTCATCCGATATGGTGCTCGTGACATTGGTGCGGTACCGGTCATTAATTTGATAGTGAAATAGATATCTCTCTTTGGAGGTAGTCCTAGTATGCTTTCTGGAAATACATCCATAAATTCTTGTACCACTAGTATATTTTCCAGCATAGGAGTCTTATCCTTAGAATTAGTGAATCCCACTTGGATGACATAAATCTGACATCCTTTTCTAATGCATTTACCCAACTGGGATGTCGTGATAGGACGTAATTGAAGTGGTTTCTTGATTCCTTGCAACTCCTAGTGTATCCCATCTTCAACTCTGAAGTAAATGATCTTATCTTTACAGTCTACTAGATACCAATGTCCTTCTAGCTAGTCCATACCTAGTAGTATGCCATAGGAACCCAAAGGTAAAATATTTAATTCTACCTTTAACTGTTGATTTCCAATTTCCAAAGGATAGTTTGAAACCTTAGCACTAACCCTTCTCTTTGCCCCAGTGGCTAGCTGTACCAGCCAGGGGTTCTTAAATTTAAGGCTTTGCAAGTTACATGTTTCTACTATCTGGGGGTTTACATAGCTTAAAATGGCACCAGGTTCAACCAAAATAGAAACAATTTGTGAAAATAACTTACCCTCAAGTTCTATCATGGTCGGCTGGTAGTTTGCAAGTCGGTCTTCAAGAGATGCATTAATTCTTCGTATATTTCGAGCCACATACCCCACTATAGAAGCCCCTTGTAGGTTGGTTGTTGTTTCGCTTCTCCCGTGATGAGGACAATTCGTTTAATAATGTGCCTCACCGCATCCCTAGCATTGTAAAGGGGGTTTCTGAGTCATTCCATGCTCTCGTTTTTTGGAGGCTTCTATGGGTCGCTTCTTTGTTGGCCATTTTGTTTTCTGTTGATTTCTCCCATACTATCTACCTATTGAATTTCTTACATTATTTTTAAAATTACTAGACCTGCTATTCTTAAAATTTGAATTATTTTTTTTCCCTTTCTTTGGCGGCCAATTTCTGCATATTTCCCCTTTTGCCTTAGACTGCTGATAGCACATTTGTGCTTTTCGAATCACTTCGTCCATAGTCTTCAAGTTTACAAATTCGATTCTTTCCTTCATGTTGGCAGGTAGACTGCTCAAAAATCGTTGAACTTTAGCCTTCTCATCTCTCAGGTAAGGTATATATCTTAACAATGATGTGAACTTAGTTATGAATCTGTCCATTGTCAATTATCCCAATCTCAAATCATGGAATTCTCGAGATTTTTCATCATAGAAACATTATGTTAGGTACTTGTCCTTGAAGTATTGTTGGAACTCGTCCCAGGTCACATTCTGGTCTTCAATAATTCAAACATTTTTTACTTCCTCCCACCATAAGGTAGCTTTCTCCCTTAGTTGATAGATATCCAAGCGAGTTTGAGGTTGCTACTCGGTTCATAGACTTGAAAATACTTGTTCATATTAATTATTCATGCTTCAGCCACCTCTTCGGCCTCTCCATTGAAAGTAGGAGGTTTGATTTTCCGGAACTCACCCTGCAGTTCCACTTTTTGTTTTTTCATCTCTTGTTGATCTGACACATTTCCATATTCTGCTTCGTTATAATTTTTTTTTTTTAATTGCTTGACCGTGTATGACTTCCTTCTGGCTTTTTATTAGTCTACTGTCGTTGTTCACTTTCTTCCTGGGTGTCTCTTTCAACGCTTGGTGGAACTATCCCTTGATTCTGCCTATCGAATAGGCTTTTGATAATCCTCTCCTGCTCTTGCATTATTATTTCATTCTCACTTCTCACCCAAACCATTTCTTCCTGTAACTTTTGCACTGTACTCAGTAGTATACTCGTCTGATGTTGATGTTCTTCAAGTAATCTGCTGGTTTGTTGATGTTGATCTACACTCAACTCTACACACATTTATGGGTTAATTTCAGGATTGGATTGGGGATGAGGTTCCCTAGTATTTTTGGGTACTTGGTGCATTGATCCCCTTCTCATTGTATCATTTATAGTTTCTGTGCACAATTTACACACATAATTTATTATTTAGGTGACCCATTTGGGTCCTTCTGTATGAACGATGCTCTGATACCACATGTGACATTCATAAGAAAAAAATTATTTTTTTATCCCTATTTACTATCTATTCTAACTAGTTTGGATTAGAGTTATTCATTGATTCACTTTCAATTAAAACCCACTATGTAGTAAATTTCTTTTGTGGAAATGAACTATATAAACAACATATATAATTAACAAATCTTATCTCCACGTGATAACTCTTAACCATACGCACCAAATACTAATAAATATTGGATTTCACATATAAATTAATGGTGCCATTTATTAAACTTACCATATATTGTTTTCTATTGTTCAATATAGATTCGAGGCACATCTTATATGATAGTTATGACATGTCAACCACTAATCCATGATTTCATTTGCGTTTTTGGTTGATTAACAATTTAGGTTTAATGTCATTCCTTTGCCTTCTTTATGATTATTTATGTGATTAAATCCCAAGATACGAAGGCTATCTCTAACCCAATATTCCATGCCATTCTGCAATTGAATTGGTTTGACACGTGCAATCTCTAGCATTGTTAGAGCTATTGTGTTGAGATCAGCGGTGGAGGAATGTTTTGGTTTTGGGTTAGGGTAATCGACCTCCCCTCAACCCTAACCATTTTCCTCATTTGCACTTTGCAAAGTTCTGCGTAGAGCTCTTCCGCTCTATGGCTTCAACACCACCATTGTTCTGCACCGTGCTGGTCCAAAGGATCTCCGTGGTTTAACTAACTGTCCACTCTCTCGACACTACTGCAAGTAACATTTGAATGATGTATTTCTTCGTTTGGTATTATCAAATTTATAGCTATGGTCCCTCATTCATTCCACAAGCTTTCATGTTAATTAAGTGGGATTTTAACTGTGCACACAGATCCACAACTTCTACTTGCTTGTATTGCTATTTGTATGAGCTTCAACTAATGGTTTGCTCTGTCTGGTTGATGAGCTTGCCGTTCATCATAGTGCAGATACATGGCGAAGGTTTTAAACCTCCCATCGTTGGAGTTTCAAGCTTACATCTCCGGCATGGTCACACAGGTGAGTCTATTATGCTAATGTTATCATTTTTCATTTATAGCTTTATCACTTACGCAAATCAAGGTTTTGACTATGCTCGTTTCTCCTTGTTGTTTCAGGTTACGGCACCGAGTTTCCTGGTTCTCATACCAAGGTAAGTCCTCAAAAAAATTAATTCGGTTGATAGTTAATATTTCTTAGTTATTACCCAGGGTTTCATACTGTAAACCCTATCACAAAAACATTCTACCGTTGTCTTTACAGGTAATTTGTGCCCTCACACCTTTTACTTGCATTGCATTTTTCTTCATGCCATTCTTTCCTCAGTGGGTGACTTCCTCACTTCGCTGGTGTACAGGTACCGCGGGTTTCTGAATTGTTTTTAAATTAATTGAAACCGTTCTCATTTCTAAGAATTAAATCCTAAGTTGTTATAGACTTTTCGCTGAAGCCTTAAGGCTCTGTTTCATATTTTTGTTCAAACTCGATGTAAAGGCTATTATACAGTCTTAGATATGGCTTATTATATATAAGTTTTTGTTACTCATGAGTTTTTCCTTCATGCAAATGTTCTTCGGTTGTGTTCTGGAGATTCCTCCCAGTTTTGAGTTTGCATGTTAGTTTTGGCTTGGAAATTCCCTTTATTTACTATTAATGGTTCAACAGAGAAGTCTTTTAGCACAGAGATATTGTCAAGTCAGTTTATATATTTTATTGTAATTTATGTTTACTTCTTTACTCAAAATTTTAGTACTTTGGAAATGATTTCTATTCCTGCCTTCTTAGTGCACCGACTAAGTATCTTTACTTGCTTCTACATGTTCGTAGACTATATTTCATACTAGGGTTTTTGTGCTCTGTCTTATCCCAATTTTTATTTCCTCTATGCAGTTCTTCTGTTCTCTTTTAGTGTAAGAACTACTCATGTATTCTTTTAATTTGGAAACCTAAATGTATTGTATATATATTTATTTCCATCGAATTACTCTTTCATGTAGATGCATTTATATGTCAATAACAATACTATCAGGGGGCTAATATTTATTTAAAATACATAGTTATATTGAATATTTCACTTTCTTGGTAAATATATTGTTTCAATTTACTGCGTAAGGTTAATTTATGGACCGGACCAGCCGTCAAACCTCTGTTCGGCCCTAAGGATCTTGGCGACCAGAGCTTAGGAGCACCTCCATCTCAGCAAACATCCAAAAAAGACAACCACAAAGATGGAGATATGGTGGTAAGGATCCAAAATTTTCAGGTTTTATAACACCCAAAATAGGCACATCATTTTCTGCTGCAGACAGGGCAAAGGTGAGCGAGGATTTGCAAGTCAGCAGGGTCCCTACTGGACGGATCGGGAGGGATCTCTACCCCGAGGTGAAGCTGAAGACTATGAGAAAGGCTCCAGCTACTACTTCCTAGGAGGTGGATGATCAGATTTGGATCAAGACCTAAGTGATAGATCAAATTTCAAATTGTTTGAAAGTGTGCAGAACCTAAGCGACCAGATAGACCTCGTCTTCCTGATTCTGGTGCTATGAACAGTTCGAAAAACTGACACCGTATGAAGAAGTTATCGCGATTTGAAAAGTCCAGTAAATTGAAAATTTTGACATTTGACCAAGGTTGACTGGGAAAAGGTACAATCATCAAAAAGAAATATTCCAAGGAATATTCCTAGAATATTCCCTCAAAATATTCCTTCCGAGCCAGTTGCAGGCTAACAAGTGGGAGGGTTTTATTGGACATTGGTTGTACGTTGTGTTTTGTGGACAAATGAAAAGGTGCCACATGGCCAGCCCTGAGACAGCCACGTGGCCCTTGAACCATGTCATAAATTTTTTGGGTGAGGCCACAGGAGTTGAACCCTGGACCTCCGACAGGGCACACCCAAGTATTAACTACCTACTATGCACGATGTTCCTTAACCTATAGCAGAGTCAACTTTATGTTATGGTGTAATGCATTAACGTTTGGCAGTTGGGACCGCCGACAGTCTTAACCCACCAGTGGTCCTGTGGAGTATTGGTCACATTCCATACAACAACTTCCAACCAACCGACAGTCAGCCTAACCGGCAGTCTCTGTAACGGTCCCTGCTACATGTGTCACATGGCATATGGTTAATGCAATAATTTCCCAACCACTATAGTAAGTAATCTGACCACCACGGTGTTAACACTGATCACATTGCAACAGTTAAAGTGATGTTTCTGCGCAGTTTATGCTAACTCCGAAATTCAACCCGCAGTTAAACCTCCGACCACAGTTAAAATGTGGGTTCCGCCTAACCTCTGGTGGTTATGTAGCGATGGGGGTTGGCATGTGGCCACCCCAACCACTAAAGTTTAATGTTGCAGAATTTTAGGCAAACAGTTTGGCCAACACGCCATTTCTAGCAGGATGTATTAATTTAACTCTAGTTAAAGTGCAGTCCTCCACTTTTAGTGGATATTTTCTAGGTGTTACTGGGAAAATGAGTTGGAGACTCAATTTTCGACCATTATGAGTGGATGAAGAGTCATTATTAGCTAATTGGAGGTTTTTGGAGCCATTGGTGAGGTTTTTAGAGCCATCGAAGAACTTTTTGGTGAGATTTTGCTTCAGGGAAGTTCCAAGGGTCACTAGGGCCATTAGGGGCCAGCAGCAGACTAAGGCTTAGCCAGGGAAGCTAGAGGCCTTAATCAGGAAACCAGTATCATTTTTTGATGTTTCAGACATTTTGGAGCCATTGGTGAGATTTTTAGAGCCAACAGAGGACATTTGATTGTGATTTTTCTTCAGAGAAGTTCCAAGGGCCACCAGGGGCCAACAGGAGAATGAGGCCTATCCAGGGAAGCCAGAGACGATTCTCGACAAACCAATAGTCTATTATGACTATATTGAACCTTCTTAATCTAGTGGAAGGATTTTAAGAAGCTTTTGGAGACTTATAAAGGCCAAGATGGTTCATAGAATTTTTCAGTGAGCCTAGAGCCACAGGGTGCCACCAGATGTTGGAGGCGTAACCAGAGAAACCAGAGGCCAATTTCAGCAAGTGAATAATCTATTCTGACTATTTTGGAATTATGAATCCAATGGAGGGGTTTTTAGATCCATTTGAAGACTTCTAGAGCTGAATAAGCCATAGGGAAGTTTCGGGGTGCCTAGGGCCAAGAGGAGTTGGAGGCCTAGATTGGGGAGCCAGAGCTCATTTGGAGAAAATGAACAGTCTATTTTGGATGTCTGATATATGATGGAGACAATAGAAAAGGTTTTAGGGACATAAAAGGACTTCTAAGAGAGTTTTTGCAACAAATAATCTCAGGGAAGCTTAAGGGCACCGACATAAGAGGTCAATTCAAAGGAAGCCTGGTTCCATTTCCAGAGAGTAAGCAGTCATTCCAGGGGTATGATGGTATTCTAAACCCATTGGTACAGTTCAAATAACCATTGGAGGTGAGTAGGAGACTTGTAAAATAAATTTTCCATGCTAATCCGAAAGAGCCAAGTCAATTGACAAAGGCTCAATGAGACGTAGCCCATGACATTCGGGTGAAATCCTTTATTAAATTTGGTGTTATGTGTTGATGATTCATTTTCTGAAATTTATGCTTGATTTACGTGCTTATTATCATCAAAAAACAAATGTTTAATTCCTCACACATAAAGAATTAAAACAATTTAAAACACATACACCTTATTCAAGTATTCAATTCCGCACTATAAAGTATAAGCAAGATCTTAATTTGTTTAACTGAGTGGGAGGTGCTTGCATAGCATAACAAGTCAACCACCCATTACAGATCATGTGGTATCAGAGCACTAGGCTGCTTGCTTGATTGAGCACTAGGTTGCTTGTTTGACTTGAAAGGTGTTTAACAGTGCAAATAATTTAACTATTTGCAAATTGATTGATGCTTACAAGTTTGAGTTTGCTAGAGGTGAAGGGGAGCTATTGCTAGCTAAGTAAAGAAGTGGACAAGAAGGAAGAAGGCTGAAATAATTCTCCTTACCCAAAGGACCTCAAGGCAACCCTTGAAGCACAAGAGGGATTGTTTAAAAAAGATGTTGCTTGAAGAAGAGATAGAAGCTGCAGAAAAGAGCTTGAATCTACAACCATACTATTAAGAAGCTTTGTCAATTGTTTTTGAAGCTTTGTGAATTATTTTTGATGTTCTTTAATTCATTTACATAAGGATGAAAAATTCATCACGTGAGGTTTCTAAATCCTCCTCTTTCACAAGACTCTTTGATGAAGAGATGAAGCGAGAATTCTACATCCTGAAGGATATGGTGCAAATTTTGTATGAAGATGGAATGGAAAGCACTAGACTTCATGAGAAATTGGTTGCTATGAAGCAAGAGGAAGAAGGAATTCTTCAAATAATGCATGAGATGGATATGCAGCTCCATCATGCCCAAGAGGCCTTAACCAAACACATGCTTGAAGCAGAGGTAAATCACTAAAATTTGTCTTCAATTTCCTCTTCAGATAGATGTGTAGGTTCATTTGAAAAGAACATTAGAGGTATAGGGTCCAAGTTGATGTTAAAAATGGGTTATGAAGGAAAGGGTCTAGGCAAACATGCACAAGGCATGATTGAACCTATTATGGTTGAGGAAAGGTCTAAGAAGTTTGGTCTAGGCTATGTTCAATCTTATGGCGAAAACTCTACAACCATGAAGGCATTTGAGACAACTCCAAGAAGAACTTTTGTTGCAAGTTCAAACCCACAAACTTGTCAAGTTTGTATGCATGATGATTGCCATTGTTTGAAGCCTGTGTTGCAACAATACATTAATGGACATGCAACTTATGGCGAGCAAAAGAGTTCTGATAGCTATCATGACATGAACACTAATGTTAGTCTTCAAAAGAAATCTGGAACCTCTTCAAGTTCATCTCCTGAAGAAGGTAAAAAATATGGACATGCAAAGAAAAATTTGAGGTATAATTATTCCCATAGTCAAGTTGTTTGTGATTATATTAAGCATGGAAAATCTGCATGCATGAAAGGAAGAAAGAGTTGTTGTTCCTATTGTGGTTTGTGTAACCATGAAGTTTCAAAATGCTGGAAGAGGATGAAGGCATACAAGAAACAATCAAAGCGAAGGAAACTTAAACAAAAGATGCAAAATACTTGCACACATTGCCAGAAGAAGGGACATCTTATTGCCCAATGTTGGACACTGCATCTAAACAATCATGCCAAGAATTTGAAGCAAGAGGATAAAAATACTGGTGAAAATGGAACCAAAGATTCCATCATCGATGTGAGTCCAAATGATTCACAAGAAGAAGATTTTCAGCAGGAAAAATCGCCATCGAAGTGGCTTGGTAAGAAGTGGTTTGACCATACATTCATACAGTAAGACATACATTCATTTGTACATATGAAAATTTCAGTCATGTATGCATGTATTTTTGTTGTAAACTCACGTTTGTATGAGCCACCTTGGATCAATGATCAAGGAAGTGATGTTCAGCTACCTTCTATTGAAAATTTCTTGCCAGAAATCCTAGATGAGCTCAAGGAAGACACAATTCTTAACACGAGGACAAGAGCATCCAAGAGGGGAAGTGTTGACTACCTTCGAGTAGGGCTGAAAGGCACTAAGCCAAGCAAGGTAAAGTGGATGGAGGCTGGAAAGGTGAGGGTGTTGTACTCTCATCTACTAAACATGTATTCAAGTCTTTTCGGGTCCAAAATACTTAATGGGGAGGAGTGATCATATTTGGATCACGACCTAAGTGATAGCTCAAATTTCAAAGTGTTTGAAAGTGTGTCGAACCTAAGCGACCGGATAGATCTCGTCTTCTTTATTTTGGCACCATGAACGGTTCGAAAAACCAACACCGTATGAAGAAGTTATCACGATTTGAAAAGTCCAGTAAATTGCAAATTTTGACATTTGACTAAGGTTGAATGGGAAAAGGTACAGTCAGAAAAAAGGAATATTCTAGGGAATATTCTTGGAATATTCCTCAAAATATTCCCCTGGAATATTCCTTCTGGTCTAGTCACAGGCTGACAAGTGGCAAGGTTTTATTGGACATTGGTTGTACGTTGTGTTTTGTGGACCAATGAAAAGGTGCCATGTGGCCATCCCTTGTTGGAAATGTTGTCATTGATGGCAAAGGAGGCAGCAAAGACAGAGACAGGCAAAGGAGGTAGCAAAGACAGAAATAGGCAATGGAGGCAGCAAAGAAGCAAACGTAGGAAGCAAAGGAGACAGGCAGAGGCAGAGGAAGCGAATATAGAGGCAAAACCGTTATCAGAGGCAGAGTCATTATCACAGCAGTAGAGGAAGAGGCAGAGACACAGCCGTTATTCCGAGAATCGCTACCCCAGCTGGAGGATATATATAAAATTCCGAGAATCGCATACCCCACTAGAAGATACACTAAAGATTGGAGCTGCAAAGTATATATATATATATATATATATATATATATATATATATATATATCTCATTCTGGGAATCATAACCCAAGCGGAGATGTAATGCATATATAATATAAATCTCATTCCGGGAATCGTATACTCCAGCGGCAAAGTATATATTGTGCTTTATGTACAAAGGACTAAAGCATATATATATACATATGTATAGCCATATGTAGCGCGAGATTCAAAGAACAAAAGTACCATAAGGCGAGACCCCTTACCCAATCGCATCGGAGATTATAAGGGCAGCAGAACGTATAAACCAAAGAATTGCGATTGCAATTGAGAGCCCGGATCCGATGGGCATATAAACAGTGGCTTGATAAGTTTGAAATCCGGCTTAATCGCATCGACTCAAAGCCTATATAAGCGCATAAAACAAAGTATTATATGGTGGGACCTCTTACCAAATCGCATCAGAGAAAAACAAGGCAGCGGAACGCATAAACCAAAGAATTGCGATTGCGATTGAGAGCCCGGACCCGATGGGCTTATAAACCATGAGTAACAAGTATTTGAAGTTCGGCATGATCGCATCGAAACAATCTAATCGCATCGGAGAATATAAAGGGAGCGGAACGTCCATACAGGAACTTGCGATTACGATTAAGTTCCGGACCCGATGGGTTTATAAAACATAATGAAGAGACCAGAACCCTGCATAGAAGAGAGGAACCATGACCAGATGAACAGTGACGACCGTTTATGGTTTTCATCGCACCACCTTTACACGGTGGGTGGTATTTGAGGAGTTGGGAGCGATTCCATAGATAATTCGACACGTGGCGAGGTGGACCCACGGAAAACCGCCTCCTACTACGTGCCATCGCACGTTAACCATCGACCAAAGACGCGGTGCGATATTGATACATACCATTGATCTGGGAAGATGCCATCAAACGGTGGCTGTGTTCAGAAGGTGCGCGAAGGATAACCCAAGTATGGTGTGCCATCGCGCGTTATTGCTCATGCAAGTTTCCCGAGCGATATCCATCGGATTGGATGTTGCAGTGCGATGGAACATGAGCCCTCCGATCGGGTCGATTGTTAGCACTGGGCCCCAGTTTAATTTATATTGCTTGTTGTTAAGGTCTGTGGGTTTAACAAAGGTATGACATTTATAAGTGGCAGCCAGTATTTTATGGATGTCGGGTTGTTTGTATTAGCGAATGTGCATATATATATGTATCGAGATATTACAGTGCGCATGTAAAGAGATGGTATTATTGCAATTGTGAACATAAAACAATTGTGTTGTATGTATGTTCCACTTGCGGAACGTTCCACATCAAAAAGACACTTGCTAAGTACAAAAGCGTTAGAAAATGCCCAATTTACAGTCAACTGGTATAAAAAGCTCAGTTACATGTATGCAGCAGTTACACCACAACAGAGGACAGAAAAGCAAACAGAGCTGAAAAGAGATAAAGCATAGTCACAGAAAAGACAAATGCGCAGCGAGCCAAAATACTAAATGAGTTGAGCTGGAATTCTCATTGTAATTTGAATGTAAATGTTTTTAATTGATTTTTTTTTATTGTTTGTGATGCATTGGCAAGTCTCCTGAGGAAAACAAAGCTCCCACTGTAATATTGAAATTAATGCATGTTGGTATATTTTCTGAATGAGCGAGTGAAAGAAATGAAAAGGCAGAAAGTGAAGAGGCATGGCTATCCATTCCAAATTTATTGAGGAATGCTAACAGTCACAAGAAAATCCTTGTAAATAATATCATCTTGATATGCAAAATGAAGAGAGAGAGAGTAAATCTAGAGAAGGCAGAATATAGAAATGTGAGGTAGAGAAGATTAAGAAAAGAAGAGCATAAAGAGAAGCTACAGAACAGAGCAGATATCTAAGGTAAATCAGCAAACATTCAGTTTGATAAATTGAGGAAGTTGGAGCTTCCCTATCAAGTTGCAGCTTGATAGCTGTCAGTTGTAGCTGACTGAGGTTGGAGCCTCCTGTAGGTTGGTGCCTGCAGAAAATTGAAGGGAGTTAGTGCTTCCTTGCAAGTTGTAGCTTGCAGAATTGAGGTTGGAGCCTCCTGTAGGTTGGTGCCTGCAGAAAAACAGTGGTGAGAGGGAGTTGGAGCTTGCCTTTGCATCACAACAATAATAAGATGTGGTTTTCTCCCTTTATGGGTTTCCACTTACATCTGCTATCTCTATGTGTGTTTCTTATGTGTTGATGTGATTCTTTCAATCTGCTTAATTGTTTGCTGCTCTCAACATAAGTATGGTGTCACATTAATTTAATATTAGCTGCAACATTTTAAGACTGTTCACATAGTAAGTTGTAAATAAGTTTGGTGAAAATTTGAAAAGGCTTATGTATGTATTAAACTGATTCACCCCCCCCCCCTCTCAATTTAATTAAAGATTCAACAATTGGTATCAAAGCCAGGTTCCTTTGTACAAGTCTAACAACTGAAAGGAGATCCTAGGTTCCCAAGATGGCTAGTAAAGAAGGATTCTCAACCAATAAAGCCCCTTTCTTCACTGGTGAAAATTATGCTTTCTAGAAAATCAGAATGAGGACATACATAATGTCTCTAGGAATAGAAGTTTGGGCTGCTGTGGAATTAGGATATGCCCCAAAGGCAACTGACACAGAGAAAGAAACAAAACAAGATTTTGTGGCTAACGCAAAAGACATGAATGCCATCCTGAATGGATGAAGCAGAAAGCTGATACAATGCACAAAGACACTGCCAAAGAAATATGGGATACTCTTGAAAAAATACATGAGGGAGACAAGAAAGTAAAGATTGCCAAACTTCAAGTCTATAGAGCCCAGTTTGAAAAATTAAAAATGAATGATGATGAAGACATTGCCAGTTTCTTCCTAAAAGCTGCAGAAATTATTAACAATGTGAAAGCTCTTGGAGAAAAAAATGCCAGAAAGTATAATTGTGCAAAAGATTCTAAGATCTCTTCCATCCAGGCTTAATCCAAAGGTGTCTGCAATAGAAGAAACAACTGATTGGGAGACCTTGACCATGAACCAGCTACTTGGAAATCTAACAACCTATGAAATGAGGCTCCCACAGAAGAAGCCAAGTACGAGGGAAGTAGCCTTTAAAACAGAAAAGAAGAAAGAAGAAGAGGGAGACATATGCTCTTGCTCGGAGGAAGAAGAGGCAAAGTTTGTCAAGAAATTGGATAGAGGCTCAGGTAAATACAAAGGTAAACTCCCCTTCAAATGCTTTAACTGTGGAAGAGTTAATGGACACTATGCTGCTAAGTGTCCTCACAAGAAAGTAAGAAATCAGGCTCAAGAATCAGAGAAAAATAAATCAAAGAACTGGCAGAAAGGAAAGAAGTTCAGCAGAAAATCCTTTTATGCTCAACAAGACAGCAGTACATCTGAATATTTAGATGAACTCTCAAGTGAAGATGGAACCTCTGAATTTTTATTGATGGCTATAGAAGATCTTGAAGGTCTCCTACTAGAAGATGGAGAAGAAGAAGGTGAAGTCGACCTTGAGGGGGAGCTAAGAAGTGCTCTGGAAGAGATTGATAGACTCAAACTGAAATGTAGAAAACAAAAGGACATTCTCCTCAAGTATGTACGAGAAGAACAGAATTCAGAAGTCCTGATGTAGCTAAAGATAGAGCTTGAAGAAGCCAAGAATATAGAAGACATATTACTTAAGAAAATCAAAGAAAAAACTTAGGAACAAGAAAAGTTGGAAGAAGAAGTAGTATGTCTCAGGAAGAAACTGGAAAATGCTCAAAGGAAAGTGGTCATAAACTCTTCTCAAACAACAAGCTCTAGTAAGTTGAATGAAATTATGGTTTCTCAAAGATCTCCTATGATAAAAAATGGAATAGACTATGAAGGAGAATCAAGTAAAAGCAAAGAAAAGGTTGACAAAGAGATTATTTTTGTAAAAGCAAAGAAGAATGATGAAGCAGCTCAAACAATTCCTACAAAAGAAGAAACCTGTAATAAGGAAGACAGAGATCAGAAGAAACCACTAGTAGCTAAGCATGTGATGAATACTAAGATTCCTGAGTATGTCAAATTTGGAAACCATCAAAGGAGAGTCTTCCCTCCTATGAAGAATGCCACCTGTTATGCCTGCCACAAGCTGGGACACATTGCTGCATATTGTCATACAAGGACAAGTAATTCAAACCTGCAAAAGATGCAAACAATGAAGAGACTGCCTCAAGCAAACAAATGGAAAATACAACCTTACATCAGGTATGCAAACAGTTTCTATGGTTACTGTTTTTATTGTAAGGAATTTGGCCATAAAATCATTGAGTGTAGAAAGTATGGACAAAGATTGATGTTTAACACCTCATGGGGGTTTATGAATCAAATAAATTTTGTTCATACTCATAACTCTGCAAAAATTATGATCAAATGTTGTGTATGCAATCAAATTGGACATATACCTTCCAAATGTCCTCTAAGAAGATATAGTTCATCACCTCACAAAAGATACCAAACAAAAGGATGCCTCCAGTGGATAAAGAAGGTGAATAAATGTGACTTGGCTCTAACTGCTCAAGACCTGAAAAGCCAGTGGTATTTGGATAGTGGCTGCTCAAAACACATGACTGGAGACAGAAGCAAGTTTATAACTATTGATGAAAAGAAATTTGGCAATGTTACTTTTGGCAATGATAAATCAGGTAAGATCAAGGGAAAAGGCTCAGTCAGCATAGACAATGGCAGAGGAAAGGCCCAAGATGTACTATTTGTAGATGGGTTGAAAGCAAATTTACTAAGTGTTAGTCAGATGTGTGACAAAGGCTGTGAAGTTCTTTTTAGAGCACAAGATTGTGAAGTCAGATCAAGCACCACAGGTAAGACTCTGCTCAAAGGTGTTCGAACAGAGAGCAATGTTTACATCGTGAAAGAGAAAGATGAAGCATGCCATCTTAGCAAACTTGAGGAGTCATGGTTATGGCATAGGAGATTGGGACATCTCAGCTTCGATCATATCATCAGACTGAGCAAAAAGAAAGCGGTCAGAGACATGCCAGAAATAAAAAGGCCTTCTAATACCATATGCAAATCTTGTCAATTGGGTAAACAGACCCGTACATCATTTAAGGCCAAAGATGAGTTATCAACAAGAAGACCTCTACAACTTGTGCACATGGACCTGTGCGGACCTGCAAGAACTAAAACGCCAAGTGGAGAATCATACTTCATGCTGATAATAGATGATTTCTCTAGAATGACATGGGTTGCATTTCTCAAGAATAAATTAGAAGCTCTGGAAAAATTCAAAATATTCAAAGCTTTAGCAGAAAACCAGACAGGATGCAAACTGAAATGCATCAAATCAGATAGAGGAGGTGAATTCACAGATTATGACTTTGTTGACCTATGCAATGAACATGGCATAAAACAACAATTTACTATTGCAGGGACACCTTAGCAAAATCGAGTAGCAGAAAGACAAAACAGATCTGTTCAAAAAATTTCCAGAGCCATGATGCAAGAGAATAATATTTCTCAAACCTTCTGGGCAGAAGAAGTGCACACAGCAGTACATATCCTTAATAAATCTCACTTAAGGCCAAGCAGTGACAAGACTCCCTACGAACTGTGGCATGGAAAGCCAACTTCAAACAAACATTTTAGAATCTTTGGTAGCAAGTGTTACATAAAGAATAATGATGAAACTCTTGGAAAATTTGATGCAAGAGCAGATGAAGGAATATTTCTAGGATATGCATCCAAAAGCAAAGGGTACAGGTGCTACAACAAGACTCTTCGAAAAATAGTAGAAAGCATTGATGTGAGATTTGATGAAGAACTTCCAAACAATACAAGGGATACAGACTGCTGCAATCCATCAGACAACCATGAAGAAGAAAACCAAGATGATGAGGAAACAAGCAAGACAACAGAAGATACAGAGTTGAGTTCTAAAGCTCCCTCAATATATACTCAGAAGAACCATCCTGAAGATCAGATCATTGGAGATAAGAGAGTAGGGGTCCAAACAAGAAGGCAGCTCACAGAACAAACTGAAGAGGTATACATAGCCATGTTGTCACAAATAGAGCCAAAGAAATTCGAAGAATCCAACAAGGACAAGTCTTGGGTAAAGGCAAAGAATGAAGAATTGGACCAAATTGAGAAGAACAATACCTGGGAACTAGTTCCTAGACCAATTGAGAAAAATATCATTGGTTCAAAATGGGTATTCAAAAACAAAATGAATGAGCAAGGACAAGTAATCAGGAATAAAGCCAGACTGGTTTGCAAAGGATATTCACAAATCGAAGGACTTGATTATGATGAAACATTTGCCCCTGTAGCCAAAATGGAAGCCATCAGAATGTTTCTGGCCTTTGCATGCTACCAAAACTTCAAAGTATATCAAATGGATGTAAAATTTTCATTTCTGAATGGAGACTTAGAAGAAGAAGTCTACATGGAACAACCAGAAGGCTTCTCATTAACAGACAAAGAAGACTATGTATGCAGACTGAAACAGGCTCCTCGAGCTTGGTACTCAAGACTAGATAAATATTTGCAAAAACAAGGCTTTAAGAGAGGTGGATTAGACAACAATCTGTACATAAAAGCCCATGAAAATGAACTCCTAATTGTTGTAGTATATGTTGATGACATTATGTTTGGAAGCAACAAAGAAGAACTAGCAAAAGGGTTTGCTGATGAGATGAAAACAGAGTTTGAGATGTCTATGATTGGAGAGCTCAGTTTCTACTTAGGACTTCAAATTCAGCAAAAGAACACAGGTACATTCATCTCACAGGAAAAATACTTAAAAGAAATGTTGAAAAAATTCAAAATGGAGGACTGTAAACCTGTGTCAACTCCCATGATCACGGGATGCAAACTGTGTGCTGATGACGGGTCTGCAGATATAGATCAAAAACTCTACAGATCCATTATAGGAAGCCTACTGTACTTGATAGCATCAAGACCAGACATTATGCTAGCAGTAGGACTAGTGGCTAGATATCAAGCAGCACCTAAACAAAACCATCTTCTGGCAGTCAAAAGAATATTTAGATATCTACAAGGAACAATACAGTATGGACTTTGGTATCCTAAAGGAAAAAGTTTCACCTTGACAGCCTACACAGATGCAGATTGGGCCAGCTGTATGGATGATAGGAAAAGCACAAGTGGAGGTGCTTTCTATCTAGGAGAAAGTCTGGTGGCATGGTTAAGTAAGAAACAAACATCTATCTCTCTGTCTACAGAAGAAGCAGAATATATAGCAGCAGCAGCATGTTGTACACAAGTCATGTGGATGAAGCAAACTCTTCAAGACATGAAGGTAAGCATTAATGAACCTATCTCAATTAAATGTGATAATACAAGTGCTATAAGTATATCTAAAAATCCCGTG
This sequence comes from Pinus albicaulis, assembly GCA_034641835.2. Taxonomy (NCBI): domain Eukaryota; kingdom Viridiplantae; phylum Streptophyta; class Pinopsida; order Pinales; family Pinaceae; genus Pinus; species Pinus albicaulis. Next base: position 417,625,643 of record CM076578.1, read on the forward strand.
CTTCACTCAAAAACTAAACATATCCCAATCAAGTATCATTTCCTCCGAGAACAAGTGGCTCAGAAGATAGTAAAACTGGAGTATGTACCAACAAAAGAATAGACAACAGATATATTTACCAAACCACTTGCTAGAGAGCCATTTGAATATTTGAGAGACAGACTAGGGGTAGTATCTGTAGATGCTACTCTCTAATATGAAGAGAAAGCATAGTTTCAGGGGGAGAACAGAAACGAAAATATCATTCTCAGGGAAAGATCAACCAGCAAGGGAAGCATGAAAACAGGTTCTCAGGATCAAAGGGATTACGGCAATAATACAGTCAGCATAAAATAATCAATAAAAAGGCAAAAGGGTCAGTGGTGCACAAGAAGAATGGTGAAACCGACATGAACTGAACACGGAAAAATAATGAACCCAACGTGTATTAAATCCAAAGTTTGGAGAAGCAGCGTACGAAGTCAGGAAATTTAACCTAGAAATGAATGAAATGTTGAAAAAGGATAAAAACACAGCATCAGAGAATAGAAGCTTCACTAAAAATTCGAACCCCTTGCCATTGATGTCAAAGGGGGAGGAAGAACAAACAACAGTAAGAAGAGCAAGCAACAAGAGAAAGGATACTTTCAGGCAAACAGACTCGAAGTGTATTGCCATCAATGCCAAAGGGGGAGACTGTTGGAAATTTTGTCATTGATGGAAAAGGAGGCAGCAAAGACAGAGAACGGCCGGCAAAGACAAGACGAGACAAAGAAGGAGGAAGAAAAAAGACGAGAAAGCAGGCAATGGAGGCAACAAAGAAGCAAACGAAGGAGAAAAAGGAGGTGACGAGAGCGAGGCCACGAATATAGAGCGAAACCGTTATCGAAACGGCCCAGAGCGAGAGTCGTTATCCCCTGCTTGATAGGCGACGGAGCGACGAAGCGGCGAGAGGCAAAGACATCTGTTATTAGAAGATCATATACCTTGGAAGATACACTAAAGATTGGACCAAGCGACAATGTAATGTATATATAATATAAATCTCATTCCGGGAATCGTATACTCCAGCGGCAAAGTATATATTGTGCTTTATATACAAAGGACTAAAGCATATATATATATATAGCCATATGTAGCGCGAGAATAAGGCGGGACCCCTTACCCAATCGCATCGGAGATTATAAGGGCAGCGGAACGTATAAACCAAAGAATTGCGATTACGATTGAGAGCCCGGATCTGATGGGCATATAAATAGTGGCTTGATAAGTTTGAAATCCGGCTTAATCGCATCGACTCAAAGCCTATATAAGCGCATAAAAAAAAGTATTATATGGTGGGACCTCTTACCAAATCGCATTGGAGAAAAACAAGGCAGCGGAACGCATAAACCAAATAATTGCGATTGCGATTGAGAGCCCGGACGCGATGGGCTTATAAACCATGAGTAACAAGTATTTGAAGTCCGGCATGATCGCATTGGAACAATCTAATCGCATCGGAGAATAGAAAGGGAGCATAACGTCCATACAGGAACTTGCGATTGCGATTAAGTTCCAGACCCGATGGGTTTATAAAACATAATGAAGAGATCGGAATCCTGTGTAGAAGAGCGGAACCGTGACCAGATGAACAGTGATGGAAGTTTATGGTTTTCATCGCACCACCTTTACACGGTGGGCGGTATTTGAGGAGTTGGGAGTGATTCCATAGATCATTCGACACGTGGCGAGGTGGACCCACAAAAAACCGCCTCCCACTGCGCGCCATCGTGCGTTAACCATCGACCAAAGACGTTGTGTGATATTGATACATACCGTTGATCTGGGAAGATGCCATCGGACGGTGGCTGTGTTAGGAAGGTGCGCGAAGGATAACCCAAGTACGGCGCGCCATCGCGCGTTATTGCTCGTGCAAGTTGCATGAGCGATATCCGTTGGATTGGATGTTGCGGCGCGATGGAACGTGAGCCCTCCGATCGGGTCGATTGTTAGCGCTGGGCCCTAGTTTAATTTATATTGCTCGTTGTTAAGGTCTGTGGGTTTAACAAAGGTATGACATTTATAAGTGGCGGCCAGTATTTTATGGATGTCGGGTTGTTTGTATTAGCGAATGTGCATATATATATGTATCGAGATATTACAGTGCGCATGTAAAGAGATGGTATTATTGCGATTGTGAACATAAAACAATTGTGGTGTATGTATGTTCCGCTTGTGGAACGTTCCACATCAACAAGACACTTACTAAGTACAAAAGCGTTAGAAAATGCCCAATTTACAGTCAGCTGGTATAAAAAGCTCAGTTACATGTATGCAGCAGTTACACCACAACAGAGGACAGAAAAGCAAACAGAGCTGAAAAGAGATAAAGCACAGTCACAGAAAAGACAAATGCGCAGCGATCCAAAAGACTAAGTGATTTGAGCTGGAATTCTCATTGTAATTTGAATGTAAATGTTTTTAATTGATTTTTTATTGTTTGTGATGCATTGGCAAGTCTCCTGAGGAAAACAAAGCTCCCACTGTAATATTGAAATTAATGCATGTTGGTATATTTTCTGAATGAGCGAGTGAAAGAAATGAAAAGGCAGAAAGCGAAGAGGCATGGCTGTCCATTCCAAATTCATTGAGGAATGCTAACAGTCACAAGAAAATCCTTATCAATAATATCATCTTGATATGCAAAATGAAGAGAGAGAGAGTAAATCTAGAAGAGTAGCGGGGGAAAATATCTTAGAAGTGTATTGAAGAAGATTAAGAAAAGAAGAGCGAAAGAAGCTGAAGCAGTGATATCTAAAGTTAAATCAACAAACATTAGTTTGATAAATTGAGGAAGTTGGAGTTTCCCTATCAAGTTGCGGCTTGATAGGCATTTGTCGGTTGGGGCTTTGGGCGGGTTGGAGCTGCACCAGCTCCGTGCTACTTGAGAAAAATTGAAGGGAGTTGGTGCTTCCTGCAAGTTGTAGCTTGCAGAATTTAGGATAGAGCCACCTGTAGGTTGGTGCCTATAGAAAACAGTGGTGAGAGGGAGTTGGAGCTTGCCTTTGCATCACAAAAATAATAAGATGTGGTTTTCTCTCTTTATGGGTTTCCACTTACATCTGTTGTCTCTGTGTGTATTTCTTATGTGTTGATGTGATTCTTTCAATCTGCTTAATTGTTTGCTCCTCTCAACATAAGTATGGTGTCACATTAATTTAATAGTGGCTGCAACATTTTAAGACTATTCACAAATTAAGCTGTAAATAAGTTTGGTGAAAATTTTAAAAAGCTTATGTATGTATTAAACTGATTCACCCCTGCCCCCCCTCTCGGTTCCAATTAAAGATTCAACACTAACCACAAAGCTATATATACAAGGAGATCGAATGCATTTGGAGCATCCTATCACTCACACATATATTTGATATCTACAACTGCATAGGAAAAAGTGTGAAGTCAAGGAAGGGGTCAAAAGGAGTGCGAGTTTGGACAAGATAAAGGAGTGAAGAAAAATCGAAATTTTGGTGTCTCTATCTCTCTCACGTTTCCTATGTTAGCTCCCGATCTGGACCTCAGGCTGAAAAGGCAAATCAAGGTAACATCTAAAACACGCTCACCCTTGTAGCTAGCCCTACAAGGTCAGGAGAGGGCTCTCTCCATGAAAGGATATTCAATAAAGTACGATAATGGACTGATATTAGGCTAGGTATAAGAATGGAAAAATGTTTTAATGAAATGAATGAGTTTTTCAGGGATGTATGGGATAAAATGGGACAGTTTGAAACTAGGGAATTAAATCAAGATACAGGGTATTTCATGGGGCAAGATAGGTAGGAAACTTTAGCAATTAAGTTTAAATAATGATGGAATGGAAAGACTGGTGAGGAGCTGAAAAGGCACAAGAGATGGATCATTTTCAAACAGAATAGAAAACACAGAGTATTGAATGATTTCCCAAGGCAGAGCATAAAAATGGATTCTACCTTTCTATCTTGAAAGCATTCAAATAGAAATGTTTATGAATGAAATGGTGAACATAACAATTTACATATGAACACAAAGGAAAGAACAAATGCTAAACTCATACCACATGGATCCCACAAATCAGAGCTGCATCTCTTTATTAATTCCCTGTCAAACTGTACAATGGAGCGCAGAGCGCTCTTTCCACACTATTCCCCTACTTCTGAGTTACAGACTACTTTAAAAATGATTTAGAATTACAATAAATAGGCTGAAATGTGGGAACATAGATCCACAGAAAAAGGGAGTTGTTCTGACAGCTCAGGAACTGAAATCCAAATATAAGCAAGAAACCAACAGATTGCCCCTAAAAAGAAGAAACAATAATACATTTTGGGACATCTAAAAATTCGTTGTTATACTGAATAAAAGAAAAATAGGCAATCCGGAGACAGATTTCCTACTTTGCTACTGCTGTAACAATCTCTATTTTTTATATAGCTTCCTCGGCCTTTGATTTTTGCTTTCCATATTTCGTTTGAAAAAAACTGTCTTTTTTAATATGCCTTTGAAAAAACATAAAATGAAACTATGCCTTGAGAAAAGGGAAAACCACATTTTTGATTAAATAGGAGCAAAGGAAAGGAGGCGGGACCCACATCGCAGTCGGAATCGGAAGGGGTGGGAGGGGGGATACAGTCATATAATAAACATTGAAAATATACGTTTTGCGATGGTGCCATCGCAATCGGGATCGGGGGTTGAATGTTTTTTTTTTAAACAGAGCCCAAAAGCTTTGATGCGATTGGTGTAAGTCCGATGGGTAATGTAATAAGGGAGCGGGAAATCCCTTTGAAAATAAATATAAACGATTTTTCATTTTATACAAAGGGACGAATGATTTTTATTAAAAGGGCAGAGGACTTTTATGGTGGGACCGGGTATGTATAATCGCAATCGGCATTGGGGAGTTGGGGCGAGCGCATAACACAATGCAACTCTTCCGATGCGATGGGGAATACCTTTGTACATATGAAACAAAATTTGATTTTTCAAAGGGGGAGGCCTTTTATTATTATGTGCGGGCGGAGATATTATGTGGTGGGCCCGAAGTCCATTGGCATCGGAGATCAGAGGAGGGCGGAGGGAACAGCTTGTGATTGTGCCGATTGGGATGATCTGATGGGCTGTGGGCCATCAGATCGAACCATGAGATCGATGGTCAGGATATACATCGGATGGGTTCCATCGGAAGTTTACAATTGGGAGCCACTTGATGCAATCGCATCGGAGCTTGCGCAATGGGTTAATCGGGGCGCACTTATAAAATGTGTCAATGCGATGGGAAAGGAACTTTGGGTAGGCGGGGTTGTATATTATAAAACCTTAAAGTTTTTATCATAAGGTTCAAAGGGATGGAGGGGAGGTGGTTTTTTAAAAGGCGGGGATTATAATAATAAAATTTGAAAATGTTTATTATAAAGTTTTAAAGAGTATGGTGGGGAAGTGGTTAAGTTTAAATCGCATTTGTGTTTTATAATGCGATTTTTGTAATTGGAAGGGGGGAAAAAGGGATTTATAAAAAATATTAAACTTTAATAATATAAAGTTTAAGGGAAAAATGGGAAATAGGGGAAGGTTAGGGAATAGGGGACTTTTACTTCACTTATGCATAAATTTCAATCTAAGAGTCAGTTTTAAGAGTGCAATATACCGTTGGAAAGCTCTTTCCGGGCTCTTTCTGCTGAATCTACTTGGAACGTGATTTGACGTTGAAAATGCTTTGGAAAACTTCTCTGAAGGCAGGGTGATGACTTTGAGGAGATGACAGCTTCTGAAATGTGACTTATTACATATGCTGACATAAAATTACATAATAAATGATAATAAAGGCAAAGTATCATGTTTTCACCTCAAAACATGGTTTTGTGGTGAAAATTACATCAAACTGAATAAAACATCTCTTTAATCTTCCAGGTGTTGTGACTTTGAGTTTATTGACTTCCTCATGACCTTGCTGATATTTATTGACACTTGACTCATTAATTTGACCATGGTAGGATTCTAGAACCTAATGAGACCCATCCTATGACCTACTGACATGATTTATAAAGTGAAAGTAGCTCATGACTAAAGACCATAGAGAGGAGAATCAACAAGTTTCACATGAGGGAAAACTGATGAAAAATCACTACCATCAATGAATCCATGACCTAGTGGAATGGTGAAATTTATTGGTATTGGTATGGGACTCCTAATATGCAAATGCAAAAGAGAAATTTTGATCACTGATGGCAGTATGACTAGTCGCTAACAGTGGCTCAATGGGGATGGTAGCTCCTTGGAGGTGCCAAGAACAAGTGAACCAAGTAGCCTTATCCATTGGGCATGGAGTCAAAAATACTAAGCGACACAATGCGGCGGAATCGACTTCAGAGACTAAGGCGAAAATTGAAATAAAACCAAACCATACACATATCATTTAAGTTTTATAGCCTTTGAATCAATGAAACCAAACCAAACCAAGCTGAATCTTGTTTGCTGAAGGTGGATCATCTGATTGATCCTTCGCTGATTGTCATCGTCTTCACTACCAACTTCTTGCAATAATATCATAACTGGGATTGTAAGAGATGTAGGAAAAATAGCATCAGTACCATAAACCAGTTCAAAAGGCGACATACCTATTGATTTTTTACTGCTAACTCTGTCTGCCCACAGTGTGTTGATGAACTTGCAGTGCCAGTTTCTTTTGTTTGCCTCCAGCATTTTCTTAATTATATTTATCAGCGATTTATTGGATGATTCTGCTAGGTCTTTCCCTTGTGGATAATACGTTGTTGAATGGCCCAACACGATATTATACTTATCGCAGAAATCAACCATCTTCTTAGATCTGAACGTTGCTGCGTTGTCTGTTATAATTTTATAAGGGAAACCAAAACGAGATAAAATATTTGATTCTAGGAATTGAATAATTACCGTGTCTGTTGCTTGCCTGGCTAGGACAACCTCGATCCATTTAGTAAAGTAATATGTACCTGTCAGGATCCATCGATGCTAAGCTGATGACGCAGGATGGATTTTCCTATGAAATCGAGTCCCCACTGCTGAAAGGGAGCGTTTACTGAAATTGGTTTCAAAGGAAGAGGAAGCAATTTCTTCTTCCCTTGGAAAATTTGACATTCATGACAACTCATCACTGTTTTATATAAATCAGAAAATAGCGTGGGCCAATAATATCCTGCTCTCAACACTTTGTTAGTTGTAGTCTTCCAAAACAAATGGCCGCCACAATCACCTTTGTGAAAATCATGCATTACCTTATGAGCTTCTTCTTCAACCAAACAATGGAGCAGAACACCTCCTGGATCTTTCCAATGCAGAGCACTGTTTAAAATACAATATTTAGCAGATTTAAGTTTCAGTGATCTACCTTTACTCTTAGACATTCCTGGAGGAGGTGACAGATGCTAAAGCACATAAACAATATCTGAATACCACGGGGATTGTAGAAAAATATCTTAAATAGGAACAAGCAGACCTTCATCTTCCTCCTCTAACATTGTTGTAATGAGGTTTATATCCAGGGCACGCAGATTTGATTGGGCCATTAATTTTTCCAAGCCTTGGCCTTTGATCAACTTCTTGGGCTTGATCTCCAGATCGTACTCCAACATAGTTGCTATCCACTTACGTCTTCGACCTTCTGGATCAATTTGCATCAAAACATCCTTTACTGTTGCATTAGGGACATATGCTATAGTATGTGAATGCAAAATATAGACCCTAAAATCCTTCAATGCCTTTATAAGAGTCAATGCTTGTTTTTCAATAATATTGTACCTCAAAGCAGCATCTCTAATAGTTCTACTAAAAAAGGAAATTGGCTTTTCAAACTGATCTCTCTTTTGCATTAAAACAACAGCCATAGTATGCTCTGATGCAAATGAAAAAATAATAAAATCTTGAGTATAGTCGGGACTAATCAATACTGGGGCATTTGACAAAGCAAACTTTACCAGATTGAATGACTTGATAGCCTCCTCACTCCATTTAACAGTGTTATCCTTCTTCAGCATATTAGTCATTTCTCTCAGATGTTCAGCCAAATTGGGTATAAATCGGCACAATAAGTTCATCTTACCATTGAATGCTTGGATCTCCTTTTTGTTTCGTGGAAGGTCTATGTGCTGAATTGCCTCCACTCTAGATGGATCAATGCGGATACCATCCTTAGAGATGATATGCCCCAGCAATTTGCCTTCATCCATGGCAAAGAGACTCTTCTTTGGATTGAGAGAAATCCCAAATTTTCTGCATCGCTGAAAAACAGCCCTCAAATGGTGCAAATGCTCATCATCAGAACCAGAAAACACTGTCAGATCATCCAAATAAACAACAAGAAAAACATCTTTTTCATTGGCAAAAGAAATGTCCATTGCACGCTGGAAAGTGGCTCCAGCGTTCTTCAGTCCAAATGGCATTTTTGCATACTGGAAGGTTCCCCAGGGTGTTGTGAAGGCAATTTTGTCTTGGTCTTTCTCATGCACCAAGATCTGGTTGTAGCCTGAGTAGCCATAAAGTAGTGACATCCTAGATGCTCCAACTAGTCTCTGCAGAATATGGTCCATCTTCGGAAGTGGATAATTATCCTTTAAGGATGCCTTATTCAAATTCCGAAAATCTATGCACAATCTTATCTCTCCTGTCTTCTTACGTACCGGGACCAAATTTGAAATCCAGTTAGAAAATCTAATGGGGACTATGATACCAGCTTTATACAATCTGTTTACCTCTTTTTCAATGGATGGCAGCAGCTTCGGATTGATTCTTCTCAGCTTTTGTCTAAATGGCTTTTGATCCGGCTTGATGGGAATAGTATGTTGAATTATGTTCTTGTCATACACCTTCAAATCTGAATAATCCCATGCAAACACATCAAAAAATTCAGAAAGCAATTTAACATACTCTTCCTTTGCCTCAGGGGACAATGCCTTTGACAACTTCACAAACTTGGGCTTGTTAGGTGTTCCAAGATTCACATCTTCAACTCCTTTCTTAGTAGGCACCAAGCTTGGTTTCTTAGCAACATCATCCTGATCAGAAAGCTCCTCTAAAGTTATGAGACCTCTAGGAATTACATTATCTTTCAGCTGCAATATGTCCATCTGGTTTGCTTCCATCTCCTGATCATCAACCTCATACTCACCTTCTATTGGAGTGTCTTTGAATTTTCCATCACCCTGCAAAAATGCATTAATCTCATTATCATCCCAAAACACTTGCCAATACCTTAAATTGTCCAGAACAGCAGGCCTGTGTTTGACATAAATCTCAAACTTATTGCTGGAGTTCATCGGAATCTTTGAGTTGCTTGCTATAGTGGCAAGAGAATCAGCAATAAGATTCTGCATCCTGGGTACTGCTGTCAAAGTGTACTCAGGGAAAGTCTTCAAGATATCCAAGACTGCATTTCTGTATGCCCTCAATCTCAGATGCTTTGCTTGGTACTCTCCTTTCACCTGTTTGATTATTAACTCGGAGTAACCATACACAGAAATCCTCTTTGCATTCAGCTTCTTTAAAATTTTGAGACCTGCAATTAGAGCTTCATATTCCGCTTCATTGTTAGAGCAGTCAAAAGCCAACTTATAAGCACATACTCTGACATTGCTGGGAACCTTTTCAAGCTGGAAAACAGGGCTCCTAATCCATATTCCAATACCAGCTCCATCAAAATCCATGCTCCAGAGGCCTTCTTCTTCTTCTTGTAGATGCTGGAATTTTGTTTCTTTCTCTTCTTTACCTTGGCTGATTTCTGGTTGTTCACTGTCTTTTTGCTGCTGGCAAGAAGGAGACTCAGAAGTGCTCGCTGCTTTCTCTTTTTCCTGTTTGAGGAGTTCTCTAAAATTCTCTCAAATATGCGGTATTTCATCCACTTGTACCAAGTGAACATTCTCATCATTTAAACCACCATCTGAATATAATACAAAAGATTCTAGATCTGTATGGAGTGCATTAATGGGATGGTTTACTGGCTTCTCTTTGTTAGTAATCATATATTTCATTTTCTTTTCCCTATATAGCTTTCTCAACTGGCCAAATACAAGGATAGTGGCATAAGAGAAGTCAAGTTGCATGGTTCCCTTAAGGTTAGCTCCCCAAGACCTAGATAAAAGCATCCCAAACCTTGGTGGGACATCGACAACTACTACATCAATCAAGACATTCTTGGCTGGGATTTGATCTAAAGACACTACCAAATCTTTAATAAGACCAATACAATGGACCCTACCTGATTCAAAAGAATATAAATCATGATATTTTCGAGTAATATCCAGTCCTAACTTTTCCATGATGGCCTTGGGCATCAAATTATGTGAGGCTCCAGAGTCCAACATAGCATTATGCAAGATGAACTCGTGTAATCTAAGACTCAGGTAAAAGGGAGGGACTTCACTTTCTTCAGATTGATCTTCAGTTGTTGGGCCAAAGATGAGTTCAGGGTAGCCATCTTCTACATTAACCATATCAGAAACAGATTCTATTTGTAAAATTCTAGACACCTAGTTTTTATACGCACTATTTTTCACCAACTCAGTGAGGGGCATAGAGACTTTCAGTTTAGAAATTTCATTCTCTAAATTAAAGGAAGGAGCTTTTTCTACCTCTTTAACTGGAGGATCTTTCTTCTCTACTTGCTCCTTTGCTGCATTCTGATGGTTCTTCTCATTTGTTGTGTTAATCGCTGAAGGTGTTTTGCTGGAGGAAGGGTCGGCTGGCTCTTTCCCTTTCTTATGAGAATCGTTCTTCATTTGGAGCTCCTTTCTCCTCTGAATGGGACTAATCGGAACATTTCTGTTCCTCAAAGAATATTTCTTTTGTTGGGCTGATAAAGCGTTCATGTGCCCTTTCTGGTAATCATCGGATTCATCTTCTAATATTGCATCGTTAGCCAAAATGAAATCTTCGTCTTTTTTAATGTCTGCAGTCACTGTGTATTCTTCTTCCTCTGTGAGAAAGATAGGGGCGCCATCAGCCGTGAAAAAGTGATTGGCTTCAATCACAGGATCATCATCCTCATCTGTCTCTGTTCCTTGCACGTAATTCTGCTGCAATGGGGTTCTGATTTGTTGCTGTGGTGCTGCTTGATCCTGCGCTCTCTGTTCTGTCTGTTTAATTCTGAATTGCGGCTGTTGTCCTTTGAAATTCGGATTCCTTATTTGAGGTTTAGGTCTATCTGAAATGGTCAATCGATCAACCATATTTTCAAAGGTTCGGATCAAAGTGTCCATTTTGCTGTCTAAAGGAGACGCTTCTTCTTTCACCGTGACTCTCTTTTCAGCTCTGGTTTGAGCTCCTTTAGCTAGCAGATTCGCTTCTACACTTACAACTATCTTCTGCATGTCTTCCAGCGTAGTGGGATCTCTCTCCCACAGCTAATATGCCATATCAGCATCGAAACCATTTGGAAATTTAAGCAATGCTAATCCCACAGGATGTTTTAGGTTAGCTGGAATAGCATTATATACAACATTGAATCTTAAACAATAGTCCTGTACAGTTTCACCAACATTTCTCTTAATATTCTCATACTCAGACAAAATTTGTAGTGGGTTTTTCTTTACCTCCCATCGGTCTAAGAACTATGTGTGCAACTCCTGTAAAGTGCGAATTGAGCCTGCTGGTAAGGCTCTAAACCACTTTCTAACTTCATCTCCGAAGCTTTGAACAAACAACATGGTAGTTACATTCTCTGCCTCTACCTCATGTAGATAAAAAAAGTCATTCATCTTATCAACATGCTGCTGGGCTGTGATGCTCTGGGTGGCATCAAAGATAGGAATTTTACTCTGATAATCAGCAGGCATGTCATTGAGAACCTGAGGTAAAACCAGGGGTGCATACCGGGCAGCCATGGCTCTAGGTGGATTTACAATAGTGTTTGTAGTACTGGGGTTTAAGGGAGGTGTTGATGGAGGAGATGACAACTGAGGATTTACAGGTGGGAATGCTGATGAATCAGGAAGAGGGAATGCTGTTCCTGATGACTCTGAAGGCTCAGGGATATTAGTAACAGTAATGGATGACTGAGGAGAATTTAGAATATAATCATCAATTGAGGAATTTTCTCTTTGAACTTCAATATCTACAAGGAATTCTGGATCTAAAACAGTGTCCTCAAGTGTAGTTTCAGACTTATTTCTAAACAAAGAAAGTTCAAAACTCTCATCAAAAGAAAGATCTTCTACAAAAAGCCACTCACTGGGCCAAGTATGGGATCTGAAGATAGGTCTGGGACTTAATGATCCTTCTTGTCTTCTAACTATTCTTGGAATAAGATTGGGATTCTCAAACACAGGGGGAGGATTTGGATCCGGATTAGCCCTTGTGTATCTTCTTGAAGCCAATGTGTGCAAATTTCTACTGCACAAAATTCTGTTTCAGCCTAACAGACTCTAAAAAACATTTTCCAGAACCGAGGAATTTACAAGAAATTTTTTTACTGAGGTGATCTGACTTTTATGCTCTAATAGCATAAATATATTATGACTAAAGAATAAGTGGTTGTAGTTATATTCTTTTCTACAGCGCTTTAACAATGTCCGCCTTCTCAAACAAATGTTAAATATTAACGCGACATAGGGGAACACGTTAAACACTCAAACGAACCTTACTCCGGTTGTAATAACAAAATATATCAATGGCGCGGTCCTTTTAAACCTTTCGAACTTATATCATCAAACGCTATTATGCTACCAGCGCGACATACATTTGATTCAACAGAGGCCCACCCATCCGTATTTCACCCTTTTTATGAATAAAATAAGCATATAATAATGCGAAATCCGTCAGATCATACCTCGATTATCGCATGTGCTTTTCAGCGCGCGATTGTCGTCAGATCAAAGGCTCTTCAGATCGGACGACCGTAGTGAATATCGCGTTTTTTCCATGGAAGAGGTTTAACATCTGAAATTTGCACAATATGGGTGGTATTGGGGAGATGACGTGCCTTAATCTCACTGGATCGTGTTTTTTTTAAGTAGTTTTGCTATGGGGCAAAAGCGGCGTGATAAAGGTGGTTTTGGTTTCCAAAACCTGCTGGTGGTAAATCAACCGAGCTTTGACTCACGCTGCTGACTCACTGTTGGGTCCCACTGATATTAATCCGCCGGCAATGAATAAAACTCTTCACTTTAATAACAGAGAAAGAACCCTCGCGTTTAATATAACCAAGGTTTTTAACCTTAGACAGAGTTCTCGATACTCTTTCTAACACACGGTCTGAATATGATTTGATTTAAAAACAGAATGTGCTCACAAATAGTCAGATCGACTTCCCCAGCGGAGTCGCCAGAGATGTTAGCTCCCGATCTGGACCTCAGGCTAAAAAGACAAATCAAGGTAACATCTAAACCATGCTCAGCCTTGTAGCTAGCCCTACAAGGTCAGGAGAGGGCTCTCTCCGTGAAAGGATATTCAATAAAGTATGATAATGGACTAATATTAGGCTAGGTATAAGAATGGGAAAATGTTTTAATGAAATGAATGAGCTTTTCAGGGATGTATGGGATAAAATGGGACAGTTTGAAACTGGGGAATTAAATCAGGATACAGGGTATTTCATGGGGCAAGATAGGTAGGAAACTTTAGCAATTAATTTTAAATAATAATGGAATTGAAAGACTGGTGAGGAGCTGAAAAGGGCACAAGAGATGGATCATTTTCAAACAGAAGAGAAAACACAGATTATTGAATGATTTCCCAAGGCAGAGCATAAAAATGGATTCTACCTTTCTATCTTGAAAGCATTCAAACATAAATGTTTATGAATGAAATGGTGAACATAACAATTTACATATGAACAAAAAGGAGAGAACAAATGCTAAACTCATACCACATGGATCCCACAAATCAGAGCTGCATCTCTTTATTAATTCCCTGTCAAACTGTACAATGGAGTGCAGAGCGTTCTTTCCACACTATTCCCCTACTTCTGAGTTACAGACTGCTTTACAAATGATTTAGAATTACAATAAATAGGCTGAAATGTGGGAACATAGATCCACAAAAAAAGGGAGCTGTTATGATAGATCAGGAACTGAAATCCAAATATGAGCAAGAAACCAACAAACTACCCCTAAAAAGAAGAAACATTTTGGGACATCTGAAAATTCGCTGTTATACTGAATAAAATAAAAAAAAGGCAATCCGGAAAAAGATTTCCTACTTTGCTGCTGTTGTAACAATCTCTATTTTTTATATAGCTTCCTCGGCCTTTGACTTTTTCTTTCCATATTCTATTTGAAGAAAACAGTCTTTTTTAATATGCCTTTGAAAAAACATAAAATGAAACTATGCCTTGAGTGAAGGGAAAACCACATTTTTGATTAAATAGGAGCAAAGGAAAGGAGGCGGGACCCGCATCGCAGTTAGAATTGGAAGGGGTGGGAGGGGGGATACAGTCATATAATAAACATTGAAAATATACATTTTGCGATGGTGCCATCGCAATCGGGATCGTGGGTTGAATGTTTTTTTTTTAAACAAAGCCCAAAAGCTCTGATGCGATTGGCGTAAGTCCGATGGGTAATGTAATAAGGGAGCAGGAAATACCTTTGAAAATAAATATAAACGATTTTTCATTTTATAGAAAGGGACGAATGATTTTTATTAAAAGGGAAGAGGAATTTTATGGTGGGACCGAATATGTATAATCGCAATCGGCATCGGGGAGTTGGGGCGAGCACATAACACAATGCAACTCTTCCGATGCGATGGGGAATACCTTTTTACATATGAAACAAAATTTGATTTTTCAAAGGGGGAGGCCTTCTATTATTATGCGCGGGCGAAGATATTATGTGGTGGGCCCGAAGTCCATCGGCATCGAAGATCGGAGGAGGGCAGAGGGAACAACTTGTGATTGCGCCGATTGGGATGATCCGATGGGCTGTGGGCCGTCGAATCGGACCATGAGATCGAGGGTCAGGATATACATCGGAGGGGTTCCATCGGAAGTTTACAATCGGGAGCCACTTGATGCAATCGCATTGGAGCTTGCGCGATAGGTCAATCAGGGCGCACTTATAAAATGTGCCGATGCGATGGGAAAGGAACTTTGGGTAGGCGGGGTTTTATATTATAAAACCTTAAAGTTTTTATCATAAGGTTCAAAGGGATGGAGGGGAAGTGGTTTTTTAAAAGGCGGGGATTATAATAATAAACTTTGAAAATGTTTAATATAAAGTTTTAAAGAGTATGGTGGGGAAGTGGTTAAGTTTAAATCGCATTTGTGTTTTATAATGTGATTTTTGTAATCGGAAGGGGGGAAAAAGAGATTTATAAAAAATATTAAAATTTAATAATATAAAGTTTAAAGGAAAAATGGGAAATAGGGGAAGGTTAGGGAATAGGGGACTTTTACTTCACTTAGGAATAAATTCCAATCCAGGAGTCAGTTTTAAGAGTGCAATATACCGTTGGAAAGCTCTTTCTGGGCTCTTTCTGCTGAATCTACTTGGAACATGATTTGACAATGAAAATGCTATGGAAAACTTCTCTAAAGGCAGGGTGATGACTTTGAGGAGATGGCAGCTTTTGAAATGTGACTTATTACATATGCTGACATAAAATTACATAATAAATGATAATAAAAGCAAAGTATCATGTTTTCACCTCAAAACATGGTTTTGAGGTGAAAATTACATCAAACTGAATAAAAAATCTCTTTAATCTTCCAGGTGCTGTGACATTGAGTTTATTGACTTCCTCATGACCTTGTTGATTTTTATTGACACTTGACTCATTAATTTGATCATGGTAGGATCCTAGAACCTAATGAGACCCATCCTATGACCTACTGACATGATTTACAAAGTGAAAGTAGCTCATGACTAAAGACCATAGAGAGGAGAATCAACAAGTTTCACATGAGGAAAAACTAATGAAAAATCACTACCATTAATGAATCCATGACCGAGCGGAATGGTGAAATTTATTGGTATGGGACTCCTAATATGCAAATGCAAAAGAGAAATTTTGATCACTGATGGCAGTATGACTAGACTGACACTAACACCCTATATTGGAAGATCAAAGTCCCTCATTGCTTTGCTACTATCAGTTGATACTAGTTACTGCATGTGGTTGCTTCCAAGAGAAGAATAGGTCAAAGTTGATTTTCTTGGGTATTGGTGCCCTGAGAAGTTTTATTGGGTCAAAATCGAACTCCTAGAAGTAAGATCAAAGTCTTTTCTCCAATATCAAATTCTTAGAAGTAAGGTCAAATTTCAAGGTCAAAGGCAGTGCTGTATAGTGTTGCTACTGCTGTTGTTGCTGCCATGCTAAAAGAAGGATTAAGGATAAGGTTGACTTGGTGTGGAGGAAGTGTAAGTCAAGGTCTAGAGTCTTAGGAAAACTATAGAAGGAATAATTACTGACTGAGTTTTCCCCTAGAGTGAGGTTTTCCCCTGGCTATTGGCCTATATCTAGTGTCATTGATCTATGTGATTTTACATTGATTTTTGCTTGATGAACTAAGAATAAATAAGATAACAAGAAACTAATAAGAAATAAAGAACATCACAAGTAAATTATCAAGAACAAGAAAATATTCCTGCCTTTCTCATTTTCTAACATGGTATCAGAGATTTGGTGAATAAATAAGGAAAAGGAAGTCTCAAGGAACTGATCAAGGGGTCATAAGAAAAAACTCTTTAAGGAAATAAGGTTCACTATCTTCAAGAAATATGTCTAACACAATTAAGGGAGAGAACAAGATTGAATGAGCTTCAAACTACAGATCTTGGAAGAAGAGGATTGACGTCATCCTTGAAAAGAATAAAGTATTAGATGTGGTGAAGGGAAAGTTTAGTAAATAAGCCCACAGAAGACTCCAGTGATGCAAATAAGGTGAAATACATGGAATTAGAATTGGTGGCTATGACTCTAATGGTTGAAGGCATAAAGGACAACCTTGTCCCTTACATAGCCATGCTTAGTAAATGTATGAAGCATTGTCAAAACTATTTACCATTAAGAACTTTGGAAAAGTTACAATCTTGAAGAATGAACCAAGGACCACCAAGATGACTAAGGAAGATATTGTAGCCACTTTATTTGTAAAGATAACAAGAATAAGAGATGATCTTCTTTCCATTGATGAAATATTTCCAAGGAAGGAACTTGTGATCACAACCTTATTATGGTTTCCACCTTCTTGGAATGCATTTTCTTCAAGTCTCAACAACTAGAAAGAAGCTCCCACTTTTGAGGAACTATGGACATCCTACATTCAAGATTAGTTAAGAATCCCATTAGAAAGAAACAATAAAGAAGTCTCAAATTCATACATTGCTCATCACAAGAGAAACTTCAAGAAGAAGGGGCCAAGAAATAAGTTTGACATGTCCAAGATTGAATTTTATCGTCATAAAATGGGTCACTATAGAATTGAGTGCCCCAACAATCCTAGAAATAAGAAAAGAAAGAGATCATGAAAATGTGGCTGAAGAAGAAGACTCTCCCAAGAGAGTGAAACCTGAAGAGATTGACATAAGGGAATTACACTACTAAGACCCTTGATCTTAGCTTTAGATATTTAATTTGTATACTTTTATACTTATTTATAGGTTTAACATGTTTCTAGAAAATACATTTTCTTGTTTTATAAGTTTTGGGTATCCCTCAAAGCTTTGTAGAGAGCCCACAACAACTCCTCAAGATAAGTATCTCATTCCTTCTTGATGCAAGAGCATTAAGGTAGATCCAACAATGTGACAAGCTGGTCACATGTTGTGGCTTAGGAAGAGAACTAGCAGTCCTAAGAATTTGAAAACTTTATTTTCTTTTTTAAAAGTATTTTGTTTAAGTTAACTTGGGCTAACTCAACCATTATAATTTGCAGAATAAAAGAATGGTTAAATTAGGATTAGTTAAGTTTTTAATTGAATAAAATGTTTTTAAACTGATTGACAGTTTCTCAACCATATGGGGATTTTGGGGAAAGGCATAAAAACGAACCAAATCCACCATTGTGGGGTTCTGCCATCCATAGCAAGAAAGGAGAGAATAGAGAAGTAGAATTTAATGTAAAACTCAATCATCTGAGGGCTTGGCATTGTGTTTTCCATTTCCCAAATTATTTCCAAGTGTTTTTTGTTTAATCGAGATCTCTGTTTTTTTAAAACAACATTTCATTTCCAACCTAATTCTAAGTGGTTTGTGCTTTGAACGAGCTCCCTGTTTTAAATTAGTTATTTAAAACCTCTATTGAAATTCGAATATCTGTATTTAAATCTCACAAAAAGAAACTTAATCGGATTTGCAGGCGCGGCGAGGCCTTATTCTACACATTCCTTTGTTGAATGAAATATCGTGTTGACCATAGTATGAACCCCAATCGGACTTGCAGGTTTGACGAGGACCATCGATACAAAACTGATCAACGGCGATAAAAGCATGTCATAACCGTAACATTTCTACACATCACAGAGGATAGAAAACAAAGTTAAGATTTCACAAGCTAAATGTTTTAACTTGCTATGCGAATTGGCACAGAGGAGAAGTTGTGCGGACCGTTGGATCCTGCAGAAGCCAATGGAGGAGATCGAAAGCGGTGATCGCACATCGCAAAGTTTTGGGGTTAGCATTAAGGACTGTCGCAGGGTAAGTTAATAGATCTGCGACGCAAAGTGGAAGACACGTGTCAGTGCAGCACAAAATCGCAAATCACAGGGAATAGACTTTAACGTTTTGAGTTAACTTGTATACTGTGCGAAGTGCAACTACCAACGATTGGTCAGAGCTATGTGGGTCCCTCCGGAAAGAACTCCCACATGTTCACATTTTGTTTGGGTTTCTGCATTGGTTTGGGTTATTGTTGGGTCTGTGTATGTTATAAAACTTCGTTGTTGATTCGCGCGCATATGTATGTTGATAACTTCCAAGGATTGAACTCTGTTGTGAAGTAAAGGGGTTTTGTGAGGAGTTTAAAAAACTCATTCCGCAGCGTAATTCTGATATTTTTCAGCTAGTCTGCATCACTTCTTAGTTTTGGTTTCATAGAATTGCTTAAAATTTTGATTATATTAAATACTAATCATCGTTCTACCTCTATTTCCTTGTCTAGGAAATAACTTACTAAATGCTCAAGGATCATGAGAGAAGTCCTCAAGGATTAAGAAAGAAGGCTTCGCAAGACAAAGCATTGAAGTTAAATAGGTTTGTCAAGAAACAAAGGTATGTCCTAAATTATAAATTTTTGTTATTAACTTTGGCATATCCATTCTACATTACTAACAAGTGCTATGTCTAGCTCTTTTGAATCTTAAATATTCTTGTTAGGGATGATTCATCATCTGATAAATCTACCCACCTTATATCGTTGATTGTTTGTATAAAATAACCTTTAAAAAGTTCTATGGAACACCCTAACCTAAGGGTATGTTATTAATGTGTGAAACCCTACAACCTACTTAGGGTTGTTAATGAAGTAATTATTATTATGATGATGTCATGTTTGGGATTTTTTATATGATCATGAAAACTATAACTTGTTAGGGTTGAAATGATGTTTTTTGAAATCCCAAACCATTAAAGTACTGATAAAGTAGGGATTTCTATAATATGAACGAAAATACTAAATTATTAGGGTTTATTTGGGTCTATAAGCAATACTCTTATCTTTATAGTAAGCTCCTACGGATGAAACCCTAGGTATGTGTCCATTCGGTCAAAACCCTAGCTTGGTGTAGGTTGATATATGTCTAATGTATTAATATTCTCTGACATATGATATGCTTATGATGTCCTATATGTGGTGTTGACCTAATTACTAATGGTCATAATTCCTAGGGTTTGGAAAGAAGCCCTTGTCAAAAATTAAATCTCTAGGATGATATTGTTTTGAAATCTAGGGTTTACATCAAATCATAGTAGAAGCTAGACATGTTGATCATGCTATGATTGTTATGGTTGTATGAAATCTAGGGTTCACATAAAAACCTAGAGGAAAGTCTATCATATGACTTCGGAAAGTTATTAGATACCTTTATTTTCTTTTGACTTATTTTCTAAGGATCGCTATATGACATAACTTATCTTTTGTCATCCTGAATGATTTGATGATGTGATTTAAGGTTTGTAACAAACCTTGAGATAGAAGTTGAAGTATTGAAGTATAGTCTATAATATTTCCTTATTACTAACTTCATGCTTCTATAGATTTGGTTGTACTTGCTATCTAATTTGTATAGGTACATCATATTCAAGTTAGTGAAGATGTCCATAAGAGAATACAATATGTTAAGAATGATAAGAAGGATGGAAGCCATGAAAGATTCTCCAACACCGAAGGAAGAAGTTAATCTCCCTACATTAAGTGGGAGCCTGGATAGAATAAATCTCCCTAGTTAAGAGGGAGGGAATACCATAGTTTTTGATTGGAGAATATGATCATTCTGAAATTTATGTTGCTACATAGGAAAAGGAATATTCTCTAAAATATTCGATTAATAGTCTTACTAAGATTAGTTGAAGAGAAACATCGAAACCCCAAAGGTTTTTTTTTATTATTATTATATATATATATATATATATGAAAGTGTATTGTTGATTGGGGCTGTTTTTGTACAAGTAAATCTCTCAAACGTTTGATAAAGCATGACAGTTGTCGATTGGTTTGATCGGGAGAGATTTGTTTTGAGGCTTTGTGAGTGAAGCATTGCCGAGAAAGACATCGGGATGACACTTTGTTGTGATGTCTGGTAGGGAGGGTGGCATCGGGTGGATGTGCACCTAGTTCTCTGGGTTGATGGTTAGTAAGTAAGCATGATGCTACCTAAAGAGGCTGAAAGATTTAGTCCATATTAGTCCCACATGGATAGATTTCCTTGGTCAAGAATCTAGTCCATGGCATTGTGGTGCTTAAAATGTTAAGAGACCAATGGATATATTACCCTGGTCAGGAATCTAATCCATGGCATTGAGGTGCCTAAAAATTCTCCAGAGTTCACATAGTTGAGATCTTCCTTTTATATCATGAATACCTCCCTAGTTAAGAGGGAGTGTTGAAGATTGTAACTAGGTTCAGTCTTCATAATTATACTTGAGTCAAAATTATAATATACTTGTTAAAATATTAAATAAAATAATTTATATTACTATTAAATGATTTATTAAAGCATTGGTTTCATGCTTGTGTCGTATTATTTTAGGTCAAATTTCCCATTGTGGACTTCTAGGATTTATTCTGAGTTTATAGAGTCATTACAGATTTAAGTTGACCCCTCTTGGGTTTTTGAATCATGAAAATAGATTTAATATTGTGTCAAAAATTAATTAATGAAAATCCACACCAAGTTGGCCTTAATGTGATCAAGCCAACCTCAATCCCAGGAATTCAAGCTTGCCACAAGCCTATATATACAAGGAGATCGAAATCATTTGGAGCATCCTCTCACTCACACAGAAATTCACTCTGTTGCACGAGTTTCTGGTACATGGGTACTTTGGGTACATGGGAACGAGTATCCGGTATGGCTAGAGGTTTTGTCCAAATTTACAAGAAACATAAAGTTGGGAGCGTAAATAATATAATATATTAAAAATCAATATATATTCATAGCTCCCAATAATTAATATATATTTATGATTTAAAGTGTAAATATTAAATGTACATACTAAATTGAATGTTTAAATTATTCATGAGACAAGCATAAAAAGTTTAAACCAAAACTAAAAGCCACCCAAAGCATATTGATGCTCATACTAGAAAAATGGAAAAAGCCTAAAGTAATACATAATTCAAAATGCTGAAGAGCCAAAATATAGCAACAAAAATACAAAGCTTAAGCTGATCATAGAGTACAAGCTTCAACATCAAGGAGATCCATATAGGCTTGAGCATCACTAGGTACTAGATCAACATCAACATCATCAGATGCAAAATTAAAATTTAAAATGTTTTGGCAATAAATTTATGATTTTATCTCACACTCCTTACGTGAAACTGTAAAGTTTAAACATGATATAAAAATAAAAAAAAATTGCATTAACTTATTAAAAAATATTATTTTCTAAAAGTTCACTTTTCCTATAGTGTTTGTACTCTTGTTGTGAGAAAGAAAATGTCATTTTGGGAAGAATGAAACATATTTTCTGAAAGTTACCTGACTAGTAGTTGTTGTAATAATTCAACTGGAAAAATAGTAAATACATACAGTAAATCTGAATCATAATGATGGTAAAAAAAAAAAACATCAACAAAACTAAAAATTTTAAAAATCAAACTTTTTAAAGTTAAAATAGTGGGGCATAATTTATAAATATACATATAACTATACGCTGGGATGGCTTGGGTTCGTAGCAGTGTGAGAAGCTAAAATTTTATTTAAAAAAAAAAAGAAAAAAAAAAGAAAATCAAAGTGGTGTAACTGAAACGATGGGGCATAAATTTAAAATATACATATAAAAGTACTTTTCATTGTTCAACGATGCGCAACCATAGTATATTCACAACTTGATTTATCATTTATAGACCTCGAATATGAGGTTCATCATTCATATTATGGTGGTAAGAAATAAAAATAAATTTAAAAAAATGAAATCAAACTATCGTAATTTTGAAAACGGTGGGGAATAATGCCATAAATATACATAGATGATAAAATTGTACAGTTTTAAGTTTTATCCTAAACCTTCTGACATGATTTTATCCTAAAAGTTCCAAGAAGTGAAAATTCAAAATGTGAATTTCAGTGAGACACAGAAGCATCATCCCAAGCTCAGAGCATTTTAGCTAGCACCCCATGGCCAAAGTCCCACGGTGTTACCCATCTCCACAACATTCAAGCTCCCACTCCCAAAGTTATGATTCAATTCAAACAGTATCAACATGAAAACTGATGTTTTCTCCTTGGGTTTTTCTTGATGTCATGAACGTCGATTTGGAGCCTGTGGGAGCTCTGCTCCATCGAGGAGCGACCCTCCTTGATGGAGCAGAGCTCCCACAGACTCATGATTACTAATCCCTGTCGGCACACATTCCAGAAACTCGAATTATCTCACTACCAAGCTCCTAAAAATCTCCCACGTACCTAAAGAAGCTCCCCATGTTTTTGGAGTGTTTCGTACCAGCTCCCAAGCTCCCAGAAGCAGCAGAGCTTGAGGTACGTGATCTGCAAGGGTAGGGAGCGGTACCCGTGCAACATAGGAAATTAGATATCTACAACTGCATAAGAAAAATTGTGAAGGCAAGGAAGGGATCAAAAGGAGTGTGACTTTGGACAAGCTAAAGGAGTGAAGAAAAATCGAAATTTTGGTGTCTCTCTCTCTCTCTCATTTTCCCTAGATTGGAAGATCGGAGTCCCTCATTTATTTTCTGCTACCAGTTGCTACCAATTACGGCATGTTGTTTTTGCCAAGAGAATAATAGGTCGAAGTTGATTTTGTTGGGTGTTGGTGCCTTGAGAAGTTGTATTGGGTCAAAATTGAACTCTTAGAAGCATAATCAGAGTCTTTTCTCCAAGATCAAAGTCTCAGAAGTAAGGTCAAAGTTTCCAAGTTGAAGGAAGTGTTTCATAGTGATGCTACTGTTGATGTTGCTGCCAAGTTGAAAGTAGGATCAAGAAGAAGTCTGATTTGGTGTGGAGGAAGTGCAAGTCAAGGTCTAGAGTCGCACGAAAAATATTGAAGAAAGAATTACTGAATGGGTTTTCCCCTATAGTGGGGTTTTGCCCTGGCTGCTAGCCTATATCTAGTGTCCATGATCTATGAGATTTTATTTTGATATTTTATTGATGAACTAAGAAGAAAGAAGATAACAAGAAACTAATCAGAACTAAGGAACATCACAAGTAAATTATCAAGAAAATGAAAATATTTTCGACTTTCTGATTTTCTAACACAATGAGGGTTGACACAATAAAGGCTTATGACCATGAGGCCATAAAAACTTCTACCTTGGGATTTTGATGCAAAATCATTAGAGCTTCGAAGCCATTAAGTCTTCGGAGGACAAACCTTTAACAAGGGGTCTTGACTTTTGAGAAGAATTCATATTCTTCTATATAAATAAATTGTATTTTCCAAGTTGATATATTTATGAGTTCTAGAACTAGATGAGTCATATTCTAGAAGATAATCTTGGATAAGAAGATGTGATCCTCATAGATATAGGATTGAATATATCATTGGGGCTTCACGGGGAAGTAATACCATAACACGGGGGGTTCATATTGGTGGATATATATTGAGGAAAAATGACAATATATTGGGGGGTATATAGGGAATAAAGAGTTTTTATGTTGACAGGTAGAAAACATTGAGCTGAAAGTTGAAGAAAAATATAAAGGGGTGTACAAAATTTTAATGAAATAATGGATACCTACAATTTCTAGTGAAATTAGGGGTTTCTTGAATTAGAACGGTGTATTGGGTTTGTAATTGTAGGGGAATAAATAATGTGATTTTTAGAGGTATTTTCCAATATGTAGTCAAATTAACGATATTGTTTAGTATGCCACAAACACACGTGATATGTCAAAGGTTCATTGAGTGAAGCCTCCATGGAATAGATAATATTTTAGAAATTGAATCTTCCTTTTGAGGCATGAGAGATTTAGGGAATAAATCATGGATTGATTTTAGGATCTAGAAAAATATGTTTTTCTTTTAAATTTTACTTATCATTGTAAAACTAAGGGTATCAAAATGTCCAAATGAAGGTTGAATCAGGCCATAGAGAGGAACAAGAGATTTAGGTGTGTATTTACAATTACTTAATGAAATAAAATTGTCTTTTGTATCTGCGTGATTGGGAATAATTCTAGTCTGTGTGAAATCTAGCATTTGCAGAGTTTCAACATAGATGAAAATCCTAAGATTGTCAATAGATTTGTTGATTAAATTATCATGTTAAACAAAATATTGTACAAGGATTAAGATAATTTGAATGAAGTGAACAGGGTCTTCATACTAGAGTAGGGAATTATAGTAATTAGTAACTATAGGAATCTACGAGTCTTGTAAAGGGGATCAGATGTTTGGGTACTTTCTAGAAAGGCATATTGAAGACAAGCATTGAAATGTGATCAAGGTGTGGATGCACCAAGGGCGTTCGCATTGTATTGTGAGGTGTTGATTTAATGAAAAAGTGGAATTTGTGTTTATATTTTTTTGGTTGCTCAAAACATAGATAGGAATTGCGATGAACATATTAATGTTTAATTTCCATTGTTGGATCAATTTGTAAATGGGATAATTGGCATCATATATAGGAGACTTGATTCTTGTTTTGAATGTTCTATGAGTGAAAAAATCGTCATCTACGATCTATGATGAATACCTTTACTCCCATGTGCGCTTTTGCTAGGACTTTGTATGGTGAATGGTCATATAAAATGTGTAGTCCAACATTTATCTTAGTAGCAACGTTGATCATGGGAGATCGTTGATCATAAGTGTCAGCATAATAATTATGGTTATGATGGTGAGACATGAATTGAGTTAATTTTATACTACATTGGGGAAAAGAGCAATCAACTAGAGCAAATCATGTTTGTCTATGTAATGTTGGCACAAGAGGAGTGACAATGCTTCCCATGAATTCTTGATTGAAGAAGAAGCATGAAATATTATTGCATAGTTAACTGTGACAACATAACTTCCAGTAAAGAAGCCATGACCAACATGTGTTCAAATCCAAAATGAGGAATCATTATTTATGATTGGAGTCAAAGGGGTTCATTGTTGGAATACTGAGAATGACTGATTGTTCCCAGTTTTTGGTTCCACATATGTGTGAAGAGAAAATCCTCTCTACAATAATTTTGGAGGTGAATCCAAACACTTAAAACTTTCAAGAGATTGAAATTGAATCTGAGTGAACATTTAGACGGGAACAAGAATTGCAAGCATCAAGTGAACAAGGTGAATTTCTCTAAAAAGGTGAAGTTCACAAAGAGATGGAAAAGTTGAAGATCCAAGAAAATAAGATTTTCTTGCATAATATCCTTTAAAAATTTTAGGATCAAATTAGTCATGAGACAAATGTATGTGTGAACAAAAATAAAAGAGAAGAAAATTATTTGGACCTTCAAATCACAAAGGTCATAAAGGTTTATAAAATTACTCAGACTTAGAGGATCAATTTTCAAATTTACATTTTTCTGAAAGATATCATTGTTTATAAATGTCTTTGTCCTTTGAGGAATTGGTTATTTAATTTTGAAATTTACAATTCTCTGAAAGAAATCATGGTTTATAAATGTCATTTTCCTTTAAAAAAATGGTTATTTTTGGAGTTGAAAATATCATATATACATCGTTCTTGATTCCTATAAATTATTCTCTATTACTTAAAATCAAGATTGTGGCATTTTTTAATGATAAAAGCAATGTCATATTTCTCTCTTCAATAACATTAGCATTACCTACTTTGTAGCACATTTTTCACAATTACTTGACATCAACATACAATATTGACAAAGGAAATGTTAGGAAGATTCAAATATAGCAATAAGGATAGAACGCTATGGATTTTATGTGAAAAAATATAATATTGACATCATTCAAATTTCGAAAGAAAGGAATCAGGAAAATTTCCTTTCAAAATTCAAGGGTTGAAACTGTAATGATCCAGGTGGAAAACAATTTTTGCAATTAATCATTATTTCTATATCAATGTTTGTTAAACCCATGGATGATGCATGATAATAAATAAAATAAATCATAATAAAGTGAAAATATAATCGCACGATGATCTTAATTTTACCATCGTAATTATAATACTCACCCATGGATTTGTAAACCATGGTATCTGTTAGCACTCCACCAGTTCTCTGAAGGCTGAGAAGGAGACCAACAAAGGTAACCATAGACCAAATTGACCTAGTAGCTAGCCCTACTAAGATGAGAGGGCTCTCTCAATGAGATCACAACCAATTGAATGTAGTATAAAGGATATTAGGCTAGGTATGTTTAGATCAAGGTTTGATTGATTTGATGTTTTTTTGTGCTAGATGGTGGTTTAGGTCTAGGAGGACTAGGTCAGGGCTCTGAAAATCATAATTGCCAAGATGTAATGGGGTAAGGTAGGCACATAATTTAGCACTTTAGATATATCCTTTTGTATAGGGTAGATTGATAGGGTTTCAAAATGAGCATGAATTCGTTTATATCATAAGAATGTGAACACAAATGTGAAAGCTTCTCCAAAACAAAGCATTATATCAATGAATTTTGTTTATCATCTTAGAAAAAAAACACATGAAGCATGGAAATGGAAATGGAAGGTACAATACATTCAAACATATGATCATAAAAGGAAAAACACTGCTTAAGCGCATACCACATGAATCCCACTACAATAGCTGCAACTTTTGTCTATTACTTCCTGCCAAATTCACAAAGTAAACTAGTATCCAAGGTTCAATTCCACAACATCCAACCTTTGAAAATTAACAAAGTGTGTCATATAGTCACTGAGGTCGAAATCCTCCCTTGGAGGTCGAATTTCCAGCAATAAAAGCCAAATACATGCGTCTATCCAATATCTACTGCATACAAGGGAGGTTACTCAACCATTTCCTACTTTTTCTAACCATTATGAGACATTTCCTCAAAGTATTAACTGGAGGATAAGACACCTAAGTGACCCTATTTTATCCATTTAAATTAGTTTGACCATTTACATTCATTTACCTTTACCTTTTGACTTTTACAAAATTCAAACTGAAAATTGACAAAAATTACACACTGAAATTTCATGAAACTTTATCAAATATTTCAAATGCGCAACGAGATGTTGGAGGCCCTTTTTGCATGCATTTCTGAAGTCCAAATTCAAATATGAGACCTATTTTGGAACGTTGAGAGAGACTAGATGTTGTTTGAGTATTTAAGCATGAAAAATGACCCATTTTAGGCTAAGATATGGCCATTTTCCCAAGGTGTCTCCATGTGCATAGCAAAAGTCAAAAAGAGAGGCAAAATGTTGATTTTTGACCCCTTTTTTGGATTTTTCTAAAAATCTAAGCCATAGATCAGAAAATTGAGCAAATGGGTTTTGAGAGGATGCCACTATATTTCTAAAAATGTCAACCTTTTTCCATTTGGAGGCCTAGGGAAGAAGCGTAGCATGAGCTTGTTGCACTTCTGGATCTAGTCAAATTTCTGAATTTTCCAAAAATGCACCAAATTTCACCAAAATGAAAAAATTGCTCCATTTCTCTTTCAAATTGGTCTAGAAGTGTCAAATAAGGTGCGTTATGCTATCATGGATGCATCAACAAGTAATTCCAACTTACCCTTCTCCTCATGACTGATTAGGGTTTCCTTTAATTTGGCTTGTAACTGTTTGACCTTGACATTACAAATTTGATTTCTGGCATAGTAATGATAAGCCATGTGCTTTTGTATCTTGTTATCTGTGTTGGCCTTATCAAGGAGCTTCTCCAAGTGGATGTTCACTTTATCAAACCAAAAATCCTTGTTTTAATTGATTTCATTGGTTATCTTGTCGTCAAAACTCAACTCTTCATCTATAGGCTTTTGCTCTCTTTCCTTCTGCAATGCTCTTTTGATACCCATGGTCCTTGGCCTCTTCCTTCTTACCTACTTTTCATGCTCATAATTCTCATCAAAATCTTCTATGTCAGCCATTGATTTTCCTTTCACATCATGTTTGATTGCCTCAAACTAACTTTTCTCCAAGGACAACTATTTTGCCTTCAGCTGATGGTTTTCTTGCTTTAAGAAGGAAATGATGAAATTTTCTCTTGCCAAGTTGTCTTGGAGCTCTTTGATCTGGGAATCTTTGTCTTTGATATTCCTCTCTAATTTTACAGGCTCATCACTAGCCTCTAGGTCTACTAGATCAAAATCTTTCTCCTCATCATGCATGGATGTGTCATGATGTGATGGTAATACATGTTCTGCTGATGTGGGCTTAGCCCCTTCCTCAATATGAGGAGAAAACACAAGCCTTTTGCCTCTCTGATATGTTTGAGTGATCTCAAGCCTAGTTTTCTTTGCCATTGATTCTTTAAGTAATTGAGTTTCCACCTTGTTTGATGAACCCACCTCTTGCATGGTAGGTGACATGTTTTGTTGTTGCCTTGGTGTAGTTATTATGGGCATTTGCAAAATTGCCTCAATGAAGGAATCCCATGTCATGTTATTTTCTGCCAGTTGAAGAAGAACTGTGACGTTTATCAAACTATGATGAAAAGGGCAAGGATAATGCTCTATTCCCTTTACTTGCACCTTTTCAAACATTTTAACCACACTCCTATATAAGAAATTGCACAAATTGAGAGATTTAACAACTGTAAAGTGTGTTATCACACAATCAGACCTGATAAGCTGCCAATCAAGTTAATCTCATGTAATTGTTTCAGACCAATATTTTGGCTGAGGCTTAGCCTCCTCAACCTGAGAGGGCTCTCTCAAGGGTTTATGATTTTTGATAAATATGTAGATGGCTAACTCTATATGGGATAAAAGCAGATAAATGATATAAACTAGTTGTAAATCACATTAGCAAGTGTACATTGGGCTTATGGAGTCATAATAGCTTCAGCAAAACCAAAACAATCTACCTAGCATGGAAGTCAAGGCATATCAGAGTTTAAGTCAAGGAATACACATGTAGAAGAGTGAAACACACAGTTAGTTTGTCTATGAAGGAAGTCAGAGCATCATTGATGAATTCTGAGTAACATAAGCAAACACCACTGCAACAGAATATTGAAAAGATGCCATCTGAACAAGAACATACAAGAACTCCTCATGAATCTTGAGTTGTCTAAGTAGAAAATCTCTATTAAACTGAAAAATGTCACTTACAATAAACACAATCTTTTTGCTAACAGATGCCCAACCCTTTCTTTTTCGACTCCTTGATCTTTTATAGATCATTTACATTATAAGTTAAGCTTCTCCACAGCTTGATACATCGAATTCCTATTTTTGACACCTATCCTAACCATAAAACATGATATTTATTACAAAAACAACTATAAACCTAATACAGAGTCCTATTACAAATAGAATTAGAACTCTTTTAACTCAACTCAAAACAACTTTATCTAAACTTAATTATATCATTTTCCACCTATATTTCCATAAATTCGAACCCTGATGATGAGCTCCAACCTGTTATGACCATAATGCTGATGATGTTGATCTCCTGCAAACTAGGAAACTGCTCCCCTGTTTTTAGGCTTAGGATTCTTCAAGCTTTGAAGACACTTTAACCACCATGAACTTATGACTTCGAAGTCATTTGCTGTCAGGATTTGAAATAGCATGTGTTCAAAATCATCCATAGATTCCAGCTGTACAAAATCATCATCAAACTGCCCAAAATAACCAAAACAGACCTACAGTACGAAAACAACACAATTTCGTAGCACTTTTCATAGCACAGTCTTTTTAATCCTTTATCTTCAAAATTTTGGCTTCTTCTTTTCAGATTTATCTTCATTATCACTTAGCACAGCTTCCCTAGCAATTTCAGGTCTTCATACACATATTTTCCCTTCCAAAATTTAAGAGAGAGAGTGAAAAAGCATGCTACAGCAGTTTCGTAGCGCTTTTCACTGATTTTGCACTATGTGCGCTACGAAACTGCTGTGTAAGCAGTTTTAACCAGATTTTCTTCAAAATTTGAAACAAAAAGGTGCCACAAATTTATAAAATCACTGGCTTCATCAAAACCATCAGCTATTTGGACTAAAAACATAACCTTCATAAAATTTATTCCTCATTTTCCATTTGAGTTTGTTTTGAATTTTTCATTTTGTACCTCTGTTCTTTAGTTCATTTTGAGACTGTTTTAATTGTAGCTCAAAATCCTCCACTTGGCCTCTTAGCTTTCTATTACTGGCTCTCAAATGAGTGTTGATCACTCTAACAAGTTTTGCTTCTTTAATGGCTGGAATTGTCCATGTAAAAAACTGCTCTGCACTGCTTGGAATCCCTGACCTAGAAACTGTTTGTCCTTCCCAAACAGCCTTCATCCTCTTGAACTCTGTCTTTTCAATGGTGTGCTTTCTGGCCCTCTTTCTCATCATTTCCATCTCTTGGTTTGCTAGCTTCAACCTTTCTTCCAGCAATTAACACTCTGTAATGTGTTCCTTTCCCTTCATTATCTTGTTCTCTGCATGCTCCACTATAGGTGATGAGAGATCAACCACCTCTTCAGGGACTTTGGCTGCTTCAATAGCTACTTGGATATCTTTACTGTCTTCTTGGAGTTTATTTTCATGCCTGGTTAAAGGTTTCCTAGCTTGAAAAACAAAGGCAACATTCTCACCTTCAAATTCCAATTTCTTTCTTGATTTCATTTTTCTCTGTTTGTGCTCATCTACTTCAATGAAATCTACCTGCACAATGGGTGATTCTTCTATATCAATTGCATGAAGTATATCATCCAAGTTCCCTTTCATCATTGGGTTGTCCTCTGTCACTGAAACAACTGCTTTTCCCTTTGATGTTGTTGCTTGGCTTCTTGTCTTTCTCTGGATCTCCTGCTTACTGGCCAGTTGTTTTTGTTTTGTTTCTTTGACCCTTTCTACTCTCTGTTTTGCAGGTGATGGGGTTTCTACAACAAGCACTGATGTTTTCTCTGTTCTATCTTCAACTTGTTTCCTTGGTTTCAATTTTACAAACCTCTTTGCTTTAGTAACCACTGGCTGACTGGATTCTGCTACTGGTGGTGAAGGATTCCCCTTAATATTAGGGTTTCTAGCTGGGGTTAGGGCTTACATTTCAAATCCACTCATAAATAAAAAGGAAGACCAATCCCTATTTATTTTATGAAGCTCATTCAAAACCAGTAACTTTATCAAACTGTGATGAAACAGAGATGTTTCACATCCATCAGATTTAGCTTGGACTTTGTTAGCCATTTTGGCAAGGCTTCTATGCAAGTAAAATGGTAAATCTAATGATATCATACCTATGAAATGCAACAACAATTTGAAATGATAAGTGTAAACTTTATGGTACCTGCCTTCACATGTGAAATATCTTTGAATATTGAAAAGCAGTTTTGCATAGTTTTCCTTGATACAACTTCTGGGTACTGCATTGTTCAGGTCCATGTCTACATATTCAGGTTTCATAAATTCTTTGCATGGTTCCATGTCGAACCTAAAACCTTTAAACCAATATTCTTGTCCCCTTGGTATCTCTGTCACAGCAGTTATGATCTCATGTGTAACTGGCATATTTATCATTCCAATTTTGATAGTGGTTCCACTGAAATGTAAAGCAAACTCTTTGGACGCCTGAGTGTGGCAACCCTGCAGCTTTTCACAAAATTTGAGACAGTCGGCTTTGCTAAAAGCCTCCATTACCATTTGATCCTCCACAATAGCATTTGCATTCTCAGGCTCGTATCTTAGACAATGTCCCCCTCTGTGGACCTTCTTCTCCTCTACCATGTTTCTTGTAAAGAAAACTTGTTAGCTTCTCTAAAACCTGTAAAACAACCTCTCTTGATTTGATGAACAACCTCGCTTGATAATGGTGAAACTTGTCTTTGAATAGAACAACCACAAACTTATCTTTACTGCTTCAGAGCTTGGACAACATATGTGAAGGTAAATGAAACATAGATGACTCAATTAGGCAAAAAATTCAAATTATAGATGTCACCTCATGACTAAATGATGTTTGATTGATATCCTATTATGACTATGATGACTATAGGACAGGTAAGTACATCGAATCTCGTAACTAATTGACTCACCATACCCCTATCATATCATTCCCTAACTGAAACTGACAGATCTCGGCTTATTTGACACAATAGCTAAGAAACCGCGCTTTCGTAGTGCTCACAGTGTAATTTTCGCATTTTGCGCTACGAAAGTAGTAGCGCTTTTGCAGCGCAAAACTCCCTTTTTGAACTAACGACACTATGAAACTGTGGATTTCTGGCTAATTGCAGAAAATTAGCCCAAAACTTACTTAAATGACCCTTGAATGAAAACTGTGAATTTTTTGACCATGGAATGGATCTATAAAGACCTTATTTGAATTCTGATGATGAACACTAAACCTCTAAAAACTATGACATACCCTTAACCATACTAAAATGACTTTCGAAACTATTTAGACCATGATCAAAACAGAGTTGACATACAATGTTTTCAAAAAAAAAAAAATTGCTGATAACAAAGTGCATGAGTAATCTTATATGGTATTGATACATCCTTGAAATCTTCCCTCGCATGTAAAGAAATTCATGACAACCTTCATTAATGGTGCATATCTCTCCAGAAAATATCTAAATGGGAAAACATGTGAATGAGCTCCTTTGTATATGATTTCAAGTAGGGTTTGTATTCTTCAAGGTCTAGGTTCATGCTTTTGAACCAATTCTCACCATGATTTGGTATTCATGTAGCATGAGATATAGCATCTACTGAAAATATTAAACCAATCCCTGCAATAGTGGCATTTTCTCCTTTTAAAGTGGTGGCAAAAAATATCAGTGAGCTGCTCATTATAACCTACTTCCTGCACCCTTTGACAAAACACTAAACAATTGACATCTTCAAAGCACTTTTTGATAAATGGAGAGGAATTTATTTCATTGCAATTGGAGGGCTCAAGCCTCAGTATTTTCCCCCCTTTGTTATACTTCCTTTTCTCTGATGGTGATGAGTCAACTTCCATTCTTTTAAACCCTAAGTGGAAAGCAACAAAACAATGAAATTTGCAACTATGAGTGCATGAGGTGATATGATGGGTTTGGGGTTTCCTAAAATTTTGAGAAAATTTAGGAGGGTAAGGAATGATGTTAATGAGTAGGGGAAAATGGAAATTTGGGAAATGAATGAGGGGAGGGGGTGGTAAAGAGAAAAACACAGTCCTACCCTAAAAGGACATAGGGTAGACTAGGGTTTATAGGGAAAATGATAGAAATGATTGGTTGTGTAGTGTATGGAAGTGGTCTACCAACTGTAAATAAAGGTGTAAGAGCAAGAAAACTAGGGTTTTGAACAACAATTTATCATTTGGAAAGAAAAACCATGAATTCTAAGCAAACCCTAGGAGAAGAGGCTTTTAATCAAATTATCTTGATAAAAGTGCAAAGGAGGGTATGAAAGGCTTTAACTTACTTCTTGAGGAGGCTGGAGGCTGTAATGGCTGAAGTGAAGCCAAGAAAAATCATGTTGGTTGGAAAAAATCAATTATGCAAAACTCTGGCCAAAAGCGCAGCGTATGCTTCCTATGCGCAGCGTAGTGTTTCTATGTGCAACGCCTTCCTCTGATAAGCAGCGTAGTGACTGTATGCGCAACACCTGCAAATTTTTCCCAGTGAGAGGTAGAAAACCGATTTTTCGTGCCAATGTGAGAGATGAGCTCGATGATAGGAGGGTAAAATAGTGCAAATGAGTTTCACTTTTGTCTTTCTGGCCATTTTATACACTGAAGTGACTTCTTTTGAGTGTGGATGGGCCCCACATGTCATTTCCAAGCGTGACTTTCATTTTTGAACTTTGTAACCTTTAGACTTTGTAACCTTTGGAACCTTGTATATTTTTGAAAACTTCAATTGAAGCTTTAGTAACATGAAATTATTACATAATAGAAACATAAATTACATTTTTAAATCAAACTTTATTGAATAAACTTGCCTATTACCACTCCTCCAATTGCCAGATTTTATACATGAAATGACAGATTTGGTGACCTTGAAACCTTAATGACTTAATGGAGACATTGAACTGAATGAAATCATGGTGGTGATGACTGGAATGATGATGATGATATATGAATGACGATACACTCTGTTGACTGATGACAAGGACCAGCATGTGAAAATTTTTGGAAGGAGTGGAAATATTCCTAGACCTAATACCTAGTGATCAAACATTTACTTGAAAACCTAATGAAATGACAAAAAATTGACTATGAGACCCTAACAAGACATGATAAGATCCCATTTGATCACTGTGACAGGCTGTATATACTGACACTAACATTGACTCCAGCTGGGTATGGTAGCTCCTTG
Organism: Pinus albicaulis; assembly: GCA_034641835.2. Lineage (NCBI taxonomy): Eukaryota > Viridiplantae > Streptophyta > Pinopsida > Pinales > Pinaceae > Pinus > Pinus albicaulis. Next base: position 417,660,612 of record CM076578.1, read on the forward strand.
GAGGTATCAAGAACATCGTAGACCAAGTAGCCTAACCATTGGGCATGGAGTCAAAATTAAAAGACGAGACTAAATAATGAAAACTCACTCAAAACTGGACTAACTTGACTTTAACTCAACTTTGAAAACAACAACAAATCAATGGAACGTTATGGCCTTCACTTCGGGCTCCAAGCTCCGATGATTCTCCACTTCACACTTTTGCAGAAAAATTAAACTGATATGTGCAATGGAATTAGGAAAATTTCACAAATCCGCTCAAAAAGGTAGCGCTTGAGAAGCCTAGCGTTAACTGGTCCTCCTATGCAATCTTCTCCGTTCATTTCCTCCAATAGAAAAGCATTTTGTCCCCGAGAGGCTGAAATCTTGTATGGCCCTTTCCATAGGTTCTCAAATTTATTGTGTTTCCCTTTTTCTTCGTTTCTAGCATCCCAACGGAGGACCACATCACCAATTTTGAAATCATTTTCTTTTGTCTTGAGGTCATATACCTTATTTATCCTTTCATGAATATTTGAGGTATTTTGAAATACCTCATCCCTGGTTTGTTGAAGATGGATCATTTGATTGATCCGACGCTACACATCATTCACTTCACTACTTGCTTCTTGTAATAATTGCAAGTAATGTAGGGAAAATTGTTTCAACTCCATATACCAATTGAAAAGGATGCATACTAATTGACTTCTTACTACTCACCCTGTCCACCCACAAAGCATTAACAAGCTTCCTATGCCAGTTCTTCTTGTTCGCCTCCAACATCTTCTTTATAATGTTGACTAAGGATTTCTTAGAAGATTCTGCCAATCCACTACCTTGCGGATAATATGTGGTCGAGTGACCCAATTTGATGTTGTATTTCTCGTAAAACTCAACCATTTTCTTAGATTTGAATGAAGTCACATTATCTGTAATGATTTTGTGGGGACAACCAAAACGAGACAAAATATTAGTCTCCAAAAACTGAATAATGACTAAATATGTCGCTTGCCTTGTTTGGATCGCTTCGATCCATTTGGTGAAGTAGTCGGTAGCTGCCAAGATCCACTTATGTTGGGCAGAAGATGCAGGGTGGATTTCTCCAATGCAATCAAGGCCCCATTGTTGAAATGGCACTTGCACGGATATAGGTTGCAAAGGCAGTGGGAAAAGCTTCCTCTTACCTTGAAATAACTGGCATTCGTAACAGCTCATCATAGTTTTATATAAATCTACAAAGAGAGTAGGCCAATAATAACCAGCCCTCAACACCTTATTTTCCGTAGTTTTCCAAAATAAGTGACCTCCAAAATCTCCCTTATGGAAATCAACCATTACCTCCTTGACTTCATTTTCTACCAGACAATTCAGCAAGACACCTCCCGAGTCTTTCCAATATAGAGCATTGTCCACAATGTAGTACTTGGAAGCTTTCAACATTAATGATTTACCATTACTTTTAGACATGTATGGAGGAGGATTAAGATGCTGAAGAACATAAATGATGTCTACATACCAAGGAGATGAGAGAAAAAAATTTGATACCTGCATGACTGAGCCATCATCTTATTCTTCGGACAAAACTGAAATGAGATTAACATCAAGTGCATGTAAATTGGATTCAACCATGAGCTTGGCCAATCCCTGACCTTTGATAAGCTTTGTAGGCTTGATCTCAAGGTCATACTCTAACATAGTTGCTATCCAATTTCCTCTTCTACCTTCTGGATCAGTTTGCATTAGGACATCCTTCACTGCTGGATTAGGGAAATAAGCTAGAATGTGTGAATGAAGGATATATACTCGAAAGTCCTTCAATGCATTTACGAGGGCCAAGGCTTGCTTCTCAATGATGTTATATCTAAGGGCTGCATCTCTAATGGTACAGCTGAAGAATGCAATGCTTTGCTCGGTCTTATCCTTCTTTTGCATCAAAACAGCAACCAAACTATGTTCGGATGCAAATGAAAATATGATGAAATCAATGGAATAGTCGGGGCTAATCAAAATAGGACCTATAGTTAAGGAAATTTTTATTGAATTAAAGGACTTTTTGGCATCCTCTGACCACTTTACCTCATTGTCCTTTTTAAGCATATTGGTCCTTTCTCAAAGATGCTCGGCAATATTTGGAATAAATCTTCTCAAGAACTTCCTCTTACCATTAAAGGCTTGGATCTCCTTCTTGCTGCGTGGAAAATCTATTTGTTGAATAGCCTCAATCCTGGGAGGGATCAATACGGATACCATCTTTGGAGATGATAGACCAAGAAGCTTGCCCTCTTCCATATAAAAAACTCTTTTTGGGATTGAGTGAAATCCCAAAATTTCCTACACTTCTGAAATACAATTCTCAAATGATATAAATGCTCATCATCAGAATGAGAGAAAACTATCAAATCATCAAGATACACAATTATGAAAACATCCTTTTCATTTGCGAAGGTAATGTCCATCACCCATTGAAAAGTGGCTCCTGTATTCTTGATCCCAAATGGCATTTTAGCATACTTGAATATGCCCCAAGGTGTCATGAAAGAAGTCTTGTCTTGATCATACCTATGCATTAAGATTTGATTATATCCCGAATATCCATCAAGAAGCGACATTCAAGAGGACCCAACCACTCTCTGTAGGATATGGTCCATCTTAGGAACGGGATAGTTATATTTTAAAAACACCTTATTCAAGTTTCTGAAATCAATACAAAGACGGATTTCTCCCGTTTTCTTTCTCACCGGAACAAGATTTGACATCCATTCAGAAAATCTAATGGGAACAATGATACCAACTTTAAAAGGTATGTTTACTTCTTTCTCTATTGATGGCAACAACCTTGGGTTGATTCTTCTCAACTTTTGTCTGAAGGGCTTTTGATCAGGCTTGACCAGAATTATATGTTGGATGATATTTTTGTCATATACTTTCAAATCTGCATAGTCCCAAGTAAATACATCAGAAAATTCAGGCAACAAAGCTATGTATTTATATTTCACCTCTTGAGATAAGGACTTGGACAACTTAACCATTTTGGGATTGTCTACTGCTCCCATTCACATCTTCGACACCTTTCTCTATAGGAACCATGGTCGACATTCTGGAAACATCATCTTGATCGAACAACTCTTCCAAAGGTGCAAGACCCCTTGGAATGTTATTATCTTTCAGCTGTAATACATCAACCTGAGTAGCCTCGATCACTTGGTCATATTTATCATATACTTCATCAATAAATGAATTTTCAAATCTCCTTTCATTTGCAGAAAATTATTCACCTTTCTGTCATCCCAGAACACTTGCCAATACCTCAAGTTGTCAAGAACAATTGGTTGGTGTTTGACATGAATTTCAAACTTCCTATTAAAAAATATGGGAATCTTAAAGTTACTTGTTTTTGTAGCAAGCGAATCTGCCATAAGATTCTGACTTCTTGGTACAACTGACAATGTGTATTCAGGAAACATTTTGAGAATGTCAAGTACAACATTTCTATATGCTCACATTCTTGGATGCTTTGCCTGGTATTCCCCTTTTACCTGTTTGATTACAAGCTCGGAGTCGCCATAAACATAAATTATTTTTTCACCTAATGTTTTCAGAATTTTGAGGCCGGTGATGAATGCCTCGTACTCAGCTTCATTATTGGAACAATCGAAAACCAACTTATAGGAACACAATCTCACATTTTTTGGAATTTTACCTGATTGATGAATTGGACTACGGATCCAAATTTCGATGCGTGCCCCATCTTTCCTTAAGGCACCATCGAAATCCATGGTCCAAATACCATTCTCATCATCGGGAAGTTGGAATTCTGCAGTCTAATTTGTTTCTTCCTTTTGGGCCACTTTTTCAATTTGTTCTGTACCTTTTTCTGACTTTTATAATATCTTCTCTGAAGTACTAGGTAGATTGCCTTGTCTTTCATCCAAAACTGCTCGGACACTATTTGAAATTTCAAGAATTTCCTCAACTTCTATAAGCTCACTATCTAAAGCATCAAAACCACTATCATTAAAAAAATAAAGGACTCGAGATCAATATCTACATAATTGATAGGGTGATTGTTTGGTTTCTCTTTACTGGTGATCATATACTTCATTTTTGTATCCCGGTACAACTTCCTCAATTGCCCAAAAATCGAGATGGTGGCATAAGAGAAATCCAATTGCAAATTACCTCTTAAATTTGCTCCCCATGACCTTGACAGCAGCATACCATACCGCGGAGGTATATCAGCTACTACCACATCCATTAAGACATTTTTAGCAGTAATTTGCTCAAGCGAGACTACCAAGTCTTTTATAAGGCTGAGACAACGTACTCTACCAGAATCAAAAGAGAAGAGATCATGGTAAGGTCAGGTTATATCCAAGCACAAATATTCCATTATGGCCCTTGGCATCAGGTTATGATAAGCTCTGGAGTCAAGCATGGCATTGTGGAGGATACACTGATGAATTCTCAAACTAAGATAAAACGGGGGAAATTCACTATCTTCTAGTTGACCATCTGGACCAAAAAGGAGCTCGGGTTGATCATCTTCAACATTATCCATATCTGACATAGGTTCTACTTTCAGCGTTTTAGCAACGTAAGATTTGTATTGATTATTTTTCACAAGCTCGGTGAAGGGGATAGAGACTTTCAACTTAGAGATTTCATTTTCTAAGCTAAACATATTGGATTGTTTATCTAGCTCTTTTACAATGGTGTCCCTCTTGTCGGGCTAGTCCTTTGTTACAGATTCCTTATTTTTACCTTCTTTTTCTTTGCTTGGTGTACTTGTAGATTCTTGGTTGTTCTTGATCTGATTTGTAGTTGCAGGCTCCTTTCCCTTGTTTTCACTAACTTGAGGATTTTGTTTGGGCTGAGTATCTTTTTGCTGTGATGTACTCTTCTGGATAGGAGTGACAGGAACATCTCAGTTTCTCAATGAATATTGCCTCTGCTGTGAGCTGAGAGCATTAAGATAACCCCACTGATAATCATCGGATTGGACCTCCAACTCATCATCATTTGCAAGCATGTAGTCCTCATCTTTTGGAAAATATGTTTTCTCAATATATTCTTCATCCTTTGTTAAGAAAATAGGTTGTCCATTTGCTGTGAAGAAATGACTCTCTTCCAAAATCTCTTCTTCTCCTTCAACCCCTTGAGCATAATTCTGCTGCAAAGGAGTGTGGATCTGTTGTTGTGCTGGCTGCTCAAGAGCTCTCTGTTCCCTCTGTTTAATCATAAACTGAGGCCGTTGCTAACCTCAGAAATTAGGATTCCAAATCTGTGTTTCTGGTTGCCTTTCAGTGATAGACATTATATCCACCATTCTCTCCACAATACTGATCAGAGTATCCAATTTAACATCACAGGATGTGGATGGCTCTTCCTTGATTGTTACCTTTCTTTCACCTTTGGTCTTTGATATTTTTATTGTCAAATTTGCTTCGACACTGACTGCATTTTTCTGCATCTCCTCAAGTGTTGCAGGACTTCTTTCTCATATTTGGTATGCCATATCTGGATCAAAAGCATCCGGATAGTGCAAGAGAGTAGAGGAGGTTTTATCTCATTTGGGATTGAGTTATACACTCGGTTAAAGCGAACAGTAAAATCCTCAACATACTCATTTTGATTTCTCTTTAAATTGCATATTCAGAAAGAATCTGAAGTGGATTAATTTTCACTTCCCATCTAGCTATGAATGCATCAGTTAATTGCTCTGGATTTCCTATGGAATTGGTAATCAAATAATGGAACTAAGTTTTCACATCCTCGAAGAAGCTTTGGGAAATGATCCTCATTTTTGCATCATTGGCATCAATCTCTTCTAAATCAATGAAGTTAATGACTTTCACTAGGTGTTGTCTGGCACTAATCTCTGAGTTTTCATCAAAGAGGGGAAGTCTTTGACCATAGCCTTGTGGTAAGGGTGCAAGTTGACCAAGTAAAACCAGAGCTGCAAATCTCACCATGAACCCTGCTGAGTGTGGTGCAGTAGTAACAATGGGAGGGGTAGAATGAGATGGTAATGAAGTAGAAGGGATGAAAGAAGAGGCGGCAATTGATTGAGATGATGTGGGAATGAACAAAGACTCTTGCTGATACTGGATGATATCTTTCTCAGATGTATATTGGAGTTGATTGGCTGATTTTTCAAGTCTATGAAACTGACTCCAGACCTTCCTATCAAAATCTGACTCCGATTTATATTCTTCGGATAATATGTTATCTTCAAGTTTTAGGGAATCAAATACTACTTCAGATAATGATTTAACTTCAGACAACCTCAAGGGATCAAACATTATTTCAGACAAAGAAGTTTCTGACTTTAATCTAAACAAAGATAATTCAAATTTCAAATCAAATGGAATATCTTCAAGGGATAATACTTTTGCAGGAAATGGTGTAGACCTTACCAATGAAGATGGATCCGACTGAATCTCTGACCACCGAGATCTTTGCTTCCTGATGAGCTTCTCTGTATCTTCAATTGGAGAAGCTGGATGAGGATCAGGGTTCGATTTTGTGTATCTTTTCGAAGCAATAATGTTCTTTGTTTATGCAACTCGGTTCTCTACAATTTTTGAATCATCCTTCACGAAGACTAGGGCCTATCACCCACAGGACTAGAATTCGATGAAAATTAATAGTACACCCAGGGAAGATTTGTCACTTCGTTCCCCGGCAACGATGGCAAGATGTTAGCACTCCACTAGTTCTTTGAAGGCTGAGAAGGAGACCAACACATGTAACCATAGACCACTTTGACCTAGTAGCTAGCCCTACTAGGCTGAGAGGGCTCTCTCAATGAGATCACAACCAATTGATTGGAGTATAAAGCATATTAGGCTAGGTATGTTTAGATCAGGATTCGATTTATTTGATGTTTTTTTTGTGTTGGATGGTGGTTTAGGTCCAGGAGGACTAGGTCAGGGCTCTAAAAATTAGATTTGTAGAGATGTAATGGGGCAAGGTAGGCACATACTTTAGCACTTTAGAGATATCTTTGTGTATAGGGTAGATTGATAGGGTTTCAAAACGAGCATGAATATCATGAATTCATTTATATTAGAAGAATGTGAACAAAAATGTGAAAGATTCTCCAAAACGGGGCATTATATCAATGAATTTTGCTTATCATCTTAGAAAACAAACACATGAAGCATGGAAATGGAAATGGAAGGTACAACGCATTCAAACATATGATCACAGAAGGAAAAACACTGCTAAAGCACATACCACATCAATCTCACTACAATAGCTACAAATTTTGTCTATTACTTCCTGCCAAATTCACAAAGTACACTAGTATCCAAAGTTCAATTCCACAACATCCAACTTTTGAAAATGATTACAAAGTGCCTCATATAGTCACTGAGGTCGAAATCCTCCCTTAGATGTTGAATTACTAGCAAGAAAAGGAGGTCGAATTACCAGAAAGAAAAGCCAAATACATGCATCTATCCAATATTTGTTGCATACAAGGGACGTTACTCAACAATTTCCTCCTTTTTCTAACCATTATGAGACATCTCCTCAAAGCATTAAATGGAGGATAAGATACGTAAGTGGCCCTATTTTACCAATTTACATTTACTTTGTACCATTTGCATTCATTTACCTTTACCTTTTGACTTTTACAAAGGTCAAACTGAAAATTGAAAAAAATTACACAGTGAAATGTCATGAAAATTTATCAGAAATTGCAGATGCACAGCGAGATAGTGGAGGTCATTTTTGGGTGAATTTCTGAAGTCCAAGTCAAATCTAAGACCTGTTCTAGAAATCCGAGAGAGTGTAGATGTCTTGAGAGCATTTAAGAAAGAAAAATGACCCATTGTAGGCTGATATATGGCAATTTTCCCAAGGTGTCTACAAGTGCGCAGCAAAAGTAAAAGAGAGAGGTTGAATGTTGATTTTTTACCCTTTTTTTGGATTTTTCTCAAAATCTGAGCCTCGAATTAGGAAACTCAGAAAATGGGTTTTCTAGCCTTCTAAAAATGTCAACCTTTTTCCATTTGGAGGCCTAGGGAAGAAGCACAGCGTGAGCTTGTTGTGCTTCTGGACCTAGTCAAATTTCATAATTTTCCTAAAATGCACCAAATTTCACCAAAATGAAAAAATTTCTCCATTTCTCTTCAAAATTGGTCTAGAAGTGTCAAATGAGGTATGTTATTCTATCATGGATGCATCAACAAGTAATTCCAACTTACCCTTCTCCTCGTGGCTGATTAGGGTTTCCTTTAATTTGGCTTGTAATTGTTTGACCTTGACATTACAAATTTGATTTCTGGCATAATAATGATCAACCATGTGCTTATGTATCTTGTTATCTGTGTTGGCCTTATCAAGGAGCTTCTCCAAGTGGAGGTTGAATTTCTCAAGCAAAAACTTCGTGTTTTCATTGATTTCATTGGCTATCATGTCGTCAAAACTTAACTCTTTATATGTAGGGTTTTTCTCTCTTTCCTTATGCAATGCTCTTTTGAGACCCTGGTCCTTGGCCTCTTCCTTCTTACCTGATATTCATGCTCATCATGCTCATCAGAATCTTCTATGTCAGCCACTGATTTTCCTTTCACATCATGCTTGATTGCCTCAAACTGACTTTTCTCCAAGGACAATTGTTTTGGCTTCAACTAATGGTTTTCTTGCTCTAAGAAGGAAATGATGAAAGTTTCTCTTGCCAAGTTTTCATGGAGCTCTTTGATCTGGGCATATTTGTCTTTGATGATCCTCTCTAGGTTTTCGAGCTCATCACTAGCCTCCAAGTCTACTAGATCAAAATCTTGCTCCTCATCATGCATGGATGTGACATGTTGTGATGGTAATGCATGTACTGTTGATGCCAGCTTGGCCCCTTCCTCAATCTGAGGCGCAAACACAAGCCTTCTGCCTCTCTGATATGTTTGAGTGATCTCAGGCCTAGTTTTATTTGCCATTGATTCTTTAGGTGATGAAATGTAATATTCGCTTTTTTCGTGTCACCTACGACGGGGTTAGGTTGGATTTCCAAAGTTTGGAGTAGACAGGTCACATGTATAGATTGGTGCTATCAACGGGCTCAGGGGCTTTTTGGAGGAGTTTTGAGGAGTTTCCATGGTGTCTGGTGGCATTCGCTTGATATATTCCATCATTTGAGCAGTTTGGCTTTCGTTCCAGTGCATTCCGACAACTTTTGGAAATTTGAGTTATTTATGGGCCTAACTCAGCTAATTACGCTCACGGTGGCATTCTGGAAGCAATACATGACAAAACACCATAGTGTAATAGCTCATTGGAATCGGCACGAGGATACCTCCATGATGGGACAGTTGGACATGAGTTTCAGTGATTGGAGGAGACGTGGTAGCCGATTTACTCTTTTCTGCGTTAAAAAGGAATATTCTAATAAGAGGGAAAGGTGTTGCATGAATAAAATAATTCTCTAGAAGGCTCCAAGAGATCTATAAAAGAAAGGGAGGAGGCCATTGAGGGATATCTTTGGGATCATATCATTTTCTTGTATGAGAGGTTTGAAACGTGGTTCTCTACTTCAGCCGTAGCCCCTGGACGGAAACCCTCGGGTGATTTGTGAGTGTTGGACGAAAACCCAACTCTCTTTGAGGAGACTTCATTCAGAAGTTTCACAGAGCTTAAGAGATATTGGAGTGAGGATCATTCAGATCTTCAACAGGTGCTTCAGTGGATTCAGTGGTAGTTGTTGCCGGAGTGAGAGTGCAGCAGTTCAATTTTGGAGGCCATTGCAGTCTAGCAGTGTGGTAGATTATATTGTTGGTCAGTTCTCCATCTCAGCTCTTTCTAGGTCAGATCTATATGTAACCCTGTTATTATTTACAATAAAAGCTGAGATTCTTCCTATTCTATGTGGTATTAGATTGCAGTGCTTTATGTGTTTTTATTTTACATGGCAATCTTCTGTTAAATGCATGTTGATTTTACGGCATAATCTGGGGTTTAAATAAATTCATGCAAATTTAGTAAAATATCCCATTTGGGGATATTACAGTGGTATCAGAGCTTCAATCTTGGATCAGCCTGCGGGTTTCCAGTTTTTAGTTGCAGCTATTTTGGTTAGAAGGGCCTACGCAGTCATTGGAGGAGGCTCATTTGTGGGAGCTGCATTGGTGGGATTTTAGAGATGGGGTGTTGGGAAATTGATAGGATTGCATATAAGGAGGTTGGCTGGGATTTTGGAGAGCAATGATTGACAGTAGCAACTGCAGTGCCAGAAAACGAAATTGGGAGAGAGCCAAACTACAAAGGGTCAGATTTTGAAGGTTGGAATTAGAAGAAACCCTTTCTGAGTTTTTATGGGTTTTGGGCAAGTATCACCTTCCCAAATTCCTAGAATTTTCTGAGCATTTTTCAGTGGGTAAATCAGAGGCCGAAGTCTGGCAGCAGTGTCGTCTTGGAGCAGCAGTGTAGTTTCTAGAGGAGCTTGCTATTGGAGTGGTTGGATTTCCTTGCAATTATCACCCAGTGCTTGTAGCTTGCCTTGTGCAAGTCCAGCTAAACCACTATTACTTCCATATATGTCATTGAAACAATGAAGTCTTTAAAACAACTCCTAAATCAACATAGTAGTGCCTCAGTGGGTTGTGATCTAAACCAAAGACCAAAAAGATTAAACAATGCAGAAGTTAGTTCCTTGAAACAAAACAACAGACCCTTCTCCAAGAAGGTACATAATTTTCTCCAACAAAGGCATCTGAGGAATTTACATAAGGAGGAAGAAGTGGGAAATTGGCTTTATGCACTTGGTATGGACTTAAAGAGTGGAAGATCAACTTAAAGAGTGGAAGATCAGAAAATGACTTTCCCATGTTAGAGAAACTGGAATCCTGCCTTTCAAAGGTAGAGCAATCTGATTGGAGTTTAAATTGGGCTTTGGAGCCATCTATGCTTGCATTGGTACAAGCTAGATTCTTGGAACATCCAGGCAGAAAGTCAAACATAAACTTTGCTGCTCTCCCACAAGCCAGTATTTTGGGGTAGGGAGGCCTTCTCCCTACAATGACAGGCATTTATGAAAAGAATTTGGATTGACCCGTAGGAACCTTTGAGGATTTGTACAACTACGCAGGAGAGATACCATTTGGGAGGAAGCTTAAGATTTTAGAAGTCATGGCCATGACCCGGACTCATGAGATCATGTTTGACTTTGAGTGTGATGGCTTGATTCTGCAGATGTTCCAATGCTTCTTCAGCATTAGGAGACATCATTCTGACACAGTCATAGCACACATGCAGTCCATCCTGTCGTCATGTATGGGAGTCCATGAGGCCATTTGCTGGGAGTTGCAGATTAGGTTGCTGAGCATTTGGAGGAGAGAGCAGTTGGTCTCACCTGCTGCTTATGAACTAGCCCAAGGGTTGGTTGAGCAGAACATTGAGCTTTTCAGGAGATAGTTGACCAGGGAGGAGCTGTTCCAGTTTGGTGGATCATGCAGCAGAAATGAACTGAGGAGGAAGGGACTTTGCTTCATTGGCAAAGGACCATGGGGGCCTGATCACTCATGTTTGAGTGATGCAGATGATGTGGCGGAGGCAGGACAGGAGGGCATTTCTTTTGTATCCAAGGGTGAGGACTCTTCTTCAGATGAGTCCATGGGATCAGTTGAGGATGCTTCTGGGGAGCGAGAGTAGTCATGCAAAGATGATGACAGTAGACCGGAGCTGTGTTCCGGTGTGCAGGGTGAGCAGTCAAGGGACTCTACGGGAGATACTCTGGGTGATGAGTCACTTGTGACGATTCAACCAGAGCAGCATATGATGGAGCCTGACTTAGCAGAGGAGGATACTATGCACATCAGGCATGATATTCCTTTGGGGGAGAGCCAGATGGGCGCCTACATTGAGTCTATGATGGATATGCGGCTAACATTGGGGTCGGCCATTGAAGTGGGCAGTCCACCTCGCCCTATGAAGCCGGGGCGGTGGCCGGCAATTGCGGTCCTCTCTGGAGGTGTTGGAGGTTGATGGGATGGTTCTACAAGGGGCTAGTAGACAGCAAGAGCATGACATTCCTAATCAGGAGTGGGAGGAGCTGTTGGAGATGGTGGAGCATCCATCTGTGGGCCGACAAATTGATCAGGTGCAGATAGGTGCATATGCAGTCAGCAGAGCGGCGGTACCCTCAGGGAGTAGCACTCTCTAGGAATACATAGATGGGGCTTGCAACATATCTTGCCCACTTTGGCCCATTATAGAGGGAGGGGCTTTCTTCTACAGGCAGCTTTCGTTGGCAGACGGGACAGAGCAACATGAGTTGATTATGAGTTGGCGACAGTTCTCTGGGCATATTCCGTATGCAGTGGACACTACTTTGGATTCCTCTTCCAGGATAGATTGGTGGGAGATCATGAGTTGGTGCCCTCTTGATGGTACGATTTCCTTCGTAGGGAGCACAACAGAGCAGGGGCCCTTAGACATAGCAGATGTTACAGATTCCAGCTGGCAGTGGGGCACAGGTCGTCGTTTCTTCAGCACTCCATCCCGATTTCAGGAGAGCAGGATCAGCATTGGATTTAGTCAGGGATTGGATTGGAGAGAGGTGATGAGTTGGTACACAGTTGATGGGACAACTTACACCATCATAGATATAGCGCAGCAGGAGACGTGGTCTTCACCTCTTAGAGCATCAGTTATAGCCAGAGGCAGTGCACAGTCTGAGCCGTGGGACTTGGGCGATGTTTGGCCATGGTGGCGTGGGGATCCGAGAGGATTGTTTGTTGACTGGTACAGTGAGAGATCAGTTTGGGATCCCGACATTGAGGGGTCTATTCCGAGTGGTTTGACACAGGTGCATAGCAGCACCCAGAGGTTTGTATGGGATCTGGGCATTGGGTCTCAGTTGCGGTAGGCCAACAGAGTGGCCCACATATTTGAATTGCTTGAGGGCAAGCAATCTTGGGGTGGAAGGTCTGTAATATTCCCTTTTTTGGTGTCACCTACGACAGGGTTAGGTTGGATTTCCAGAGTTAGGAGCAGACAAGTCACAGGTACAGATTGGTGCTATCAACGGGCTTAGGGGCTTTTTGGAGGAGTTTTGAGGAGTTTCCATGGTGTCCGGTGGCATTCGCTTGATATATTCCATCATTTGAGCAGTTTGGCTTTCGTTCCGGTGCATTCCGACAACTTTTGGAAATTTGAGTTATTTATGGGCTTAACTCAGCTAATTACGCTCACGATGACATTCCAGGAGGAATACATCACAAAACACCATAGTGTAATAGCTCATTGGAACCGGCACGAGGATACCTCCATGATGGGACAGTTGGACATGATTTTTAGTGACCGGAGGAGACGTGGTAGCCGATTTACTCTTTTCTGCATTAAAAAGGAATATTTTAATATGAGGGAAAAGCGCTGCATGCATAAAATAATAATAAAATAATTCTCTAAAAGGCTCCAAGAGATCTATAAAATAAAGGGAGGAGACCATTGAGGGCTATCTTTGGGATCATATCATTCTCTTGTATGAGAGGTTTGAGACGTGGTTCTCTACTTCAGTCGTAGCCCAGGACGAAAACCCTAGAGTGATTTGCGAGTCTTGGACGGAAACCCAACTCTCTTTGAGGAGACTTCATTCAGAAGTTTCCCAGAGCTTAAGAGATATTGGAGTGAGGATCATTCAGATCTTCAACAGGTGTTTCAGTGGATTCAGTGGTAGCTGTTGCCGGAGGGAGAGTGCAGCAGTTTAGTTTTGGAGGCCATCGCAATGTAGCAATGCGGCAGATTATATTGTTGGCCAGTTCTCCATCTCAGCGCTTTCTGGGTCAGATCTATATGTAACCTCGTTATTATTTTTAATAAAAGTTGAGATTCTTCCTATTCTATGTGGTATTAGATTGCAGTGCTTTATGTGTTTTTTACATGGAAATCTTCTGTTAAATGCATGTTGATTTTACGGCATAATCTGGGGTTTAAATAAAATCATGCAAATTTAGTAAAATATCCCATTTGGGGATATTACATGAACACACCTCCTGCATGGCAGGTGACATGTTTTGTTGCTGGCTTGGTTTAGTGATTATGGGCATTTGCAAAATTGCCTCAATGAAGGAATCCCATGTCATGTCCTTTTCTGCCAGCTGATGGAGAACCGTGACCTTTATCAAACTATGATGAAAAAGGCTAGGATAATGCTTGTTGCCCTTTATTTGCACCTTTTCACACATTTTAATCACACTCCTATAAAAGAAATTGCACAAATTGAGAGATTTAACAGCTGTAAAGTGCATGAGTAATCTTATATGGTATTGATACATCCTTGAAAATCTGCCCTCGCATGTAAAGAACTTCATAACAACCTTCATTAATGGTGCATATCTCTCCAGCAAATATCTAAATGGGAAAACATGTGAATGAGCTCCTTTGTACTGTGATTTCAAGTAGGGTTTGTATTCTTCAAGGTCTAGGCTCATGCCTTTGAACCAATTCACACCATGATTTGGTATTCTTGTAGCATGAGATATAGCATCTACTGAAAATATGAAATCAATCCCTGCAATAGTGGCTTTTTTGCCTTTCAAAATGGTGGTAAAAATATCTGTGAGCTGCTCATTATAACCTACTTCCTAAAAAAAAATAGAAACATTTTATGACATTTTGCACTAAAAAAAAGTTTGCATCAATTTAATCCATCTCAATTATTGGAAACTAAGATATAAAATTATTACCTCCTTTCAAATGATATGACAACATTCAGTGTTCTATATTGAAAAGAAAATTAACTCGATCATATCATTATTTTTATTGAACAAATTATTTGATTTTTAATTGAAACATATAGCCCACCGTTTCGCTAATAAAAATTAGCGGTTTTAGAAAAGGTGGTTATAGATGGGAATATGCAGAAGGCACATGTAATTCAGTCTTAAATATCAAGTGCCTTCAAGACAATATCGATGTTAAATGTGATGACAGATAACGGAAAGAGAAAAAGGGACGCTGCAAACAACGAAGCCAAGGAGAATATATAGATCTATACTATATATATCTATTTATTTATTATATGATTTGCTCCAGCTCCCTTTCATATTCATTTTAAGCTAAATATAAGCAAATTAAGTAAGAAATTAAAAGCACACAGTTGAGTACTGTAAGTCAATGCCAAGGAATACCTAATATTTGAATGTCGTGAACAGTTGCTCAATAGCTCTCTTTCTGAAGATTCTTTATCAAATGCCGAGTATCTAGCGCACAACTTAGAATGAGTATGCAAAAATACCTGTTAAATCCAATGGAGAGATAGTAATGCAACAAAATCTTTATCTTAGTCAGGCGAACTTCCAGGGGAAATCTGCCTCAGATATTGTCTATTTAATCATGGTGCCAAGTGGAGCTTTAGGACCATGTATAGCGTCCCTAAATGCAGTTAAAGATTCAAATCTTAGGGAAAAGGGTACATCAGCCCAGCATAGAATATTTGCTTGCAAGTGATCAGTTCTACTTTGGTTGGGGTGTGTTGGCGAATTTCCAAGTTGTTTTATAAATACTATCAGGGTATCTCAATCCTGCAACCTCATGTTCTGGAACAGCTGCAGCAATCTCATTCACTTCTGGCTGTGATAAGCTAACCCATAAGGATGAAATATTTTCATCCAAATTTTTTACTTTAGTTGTTCCTGCACATCAGCCAATATTGACATCTATCTCATCTATAAAGTAGATTCAGCTTAAAAGGTAGGCTCCTTGCAAGTCCAAAATTAACTGGGTTTCCAATATTATATGGAGCATGTAAAGGGTACCTGGAATAGGAGCAACGTCACTTCCTTGATGAAGCACCCATGCGAGGGCCAATTGTGCGGGCGTGTACCCATGCTTCTTAGCTAGAGAAGAAACTCGTTCAAATAATACTTTATTCTTCTCGAAGTTCTCTCCATGAAACCGAGGTAGCCAACTCTAAATGCAATAAAAAATGAAAGATGGTAAGTAGCGGCTAAATATAACGTCTTGTCCGGCTCTTCAAATTGTTGCTTCACAGATCATAAAAGAACTGCAAACACTTAATTGTTTATTTAGATTACAAATATTTTCATCAGATATTGGCGAGCCTAAATACAATTTAAAAAAGAAAGACAGTTAGCTTGGCCCTACCTTAGTCTTGAATGCTTCTTCAAAGGCCATCTTATCCAACATACACAAAATGTGAACATTTTATCCTCGTTTATTTTACAATTCCAATTATCATATAAAGAATGCAAACAGTAAAGTTAGTTTATTCCATAGCTTTCTGATCAGGGAAGCATTTGAAATTTGGTTATGTTATCCCTTGCATTGTATGAGTGGTAAACTGGAGATTTTCATCACCTAACAGAAATTTCAAGGTGACATGTTGGGACGCTGATGGACCTGAGGTATACACATACTTTGCTTGATATGGTGAATTTCAGTTGGGAAGATTGATGAGTATGGACCATCTCACCTCATTGTGGTATTGCATGGGATATTATACCTTGGTTCAGTTGATTATGTGGTGGATTATCTTGGTACCTAGTTCTCTCTTCATGGTTACACATGATGCTCACATGGATAGTCATGACATGTGCTTTGGTGCTACAATATCTCATAGGTGGATGGCCCATTTGTTGATACTATACATATTGCATGCATCATTCTTGATGAAGATGCTTTACTTTTATTGACTTGAGTTATCTTGGTATCAAGGTACTTGCATACTTATATGGAGGCCTAGTCATTGCATCTGATATTGTACAATCAGATATGACTCTTGTGGATGAGCGCAGTGGTATTTAAAATGTCTATTATGTTTTTATGATGATGCTTGATGAGACAGTCAATGACTTTGATAGAGTGCCCACCATCTTGCCATGTGGAGTGCATGCATGCTGCTTGATGTTTGTGATGGAGCGTCCTAGGGTTCTGAGGTTGATTTGACATGATTTTGGCACTTGTCACATTTTTGGGTAGACCCATTGTAATGTTCCAATTTTTATTTTCCTCCATAGTACAGCCAGGGTGGATTTCCAAGACAGGGGATGGCCAGACCATTAGCGCATGTTTGTGTTATCAGGAGTGTCGAGGGAGCTTTGAGAAGTTTTTACGAGATCTGATGGAATTCGCTTGGCATATTTCATCATCATCACAATTTGTCTTTCGTTCTGTCGCATTCCGACAACTTTCAAAATTAGCATAATTATGGAGCCTTAATTAATTAATTATGCTTGAGGTGCTATTCCGAGAAGATTATTTGATGGAACACCTCAGTGTAATAGCTCGTTGGAATCGGAATGAGGAGATCTTCAGGATGGGATGCTGAGAAGTGACTTATAGTAGGCAGAGTGAGTATCGTGGGCGATTTACCATTTTCCTTAATTAAAACTGACTTTAATTAGTCATTCAATTAAAGGAAAAATAATTAATTAGAGGAAAGGGCCCAAAATTGACTTAAGTAAAATAGAATTAAATTAAAATTCACTAAGATAAAGTCCATGGAGAATCTTCTAGAATAATAATAAAATAAGATGCTTCTAGAGGCTTGGAGATCTATCCATCAGATCTATAAAAGGAGAAGCGAAGGTCATTTGGAGACATCTTGGATTTGGTATTGTTTCTTGTATGAGAGGTTGAGAACCCGATTCTCTACTCCATTGATAGTCCCAGGACGGAAAATCTCGAGTGATTCAGTGAGATTGGATGAGTACCCATCTCCCCTTGGTGTATTATTCCAGAAGTCACAGGAGAGCTCAGCAGTGTATTTTAGTTCAGTTTGGAGGGCCAACATAGCAGTGCAGCAGATTATCTTGGAGGCCAACTTTCATCTCAACTATTTTGGTTAGAAGGGCTTAGGCAGTCATTGGAGGAGACTCATTTGTGGGAGTTGCATTGGTGATATTTTGGAGCTGGGGTGTTGGGAGATTGATAGGAGAGTCGTTTGAGGAGGTTGGCTAGGATTTACGAGAGCAGTGACTGACAGTAGCAGCTGCAGTGCCAGAAAACGAATTTGGAAGAGGGCTAAGCTACAAAGGGTCAGATTTTGAAGATTGGAACTAGAGGAAACCCTTTCTTGGTTTTTCTGGGTTTTGGGCAAAGATCACCTTCCCAAATTCCTAGAATTTTCTGAGTAGTTTTCAGTGGGTTAATAAGAGGCCGAAGTCAGGAGGCAATGTAGTTTCAGAGCAACAACATAGTTTTTTGGAGATTGCTATTGGAGTGGTTGGATTTGCTTGTACTCATCACCTGGTGCTTGTAGCTTGCATTGTGTAAGCCCAGGTGTATTTTCTCCAACTATTATGTACCATAGCATTATCATATAATAAAATTTGGGTAGTTTGTGGAGTTGGTGCACATTTTTTTTGTTCATGTGTTAATTTCTGAAAATTTCTGTGTTGTTGTAATTGCATGTTTTCCATTATCTTTGTTAATATTCCATTAGGATTATTATAGCGGTATCAGAGCATGATTTTGGCCAATTGTCAGTTAAAATCAAAGTTTCCGTTTTGTTCTTGAATAATAAGGGATATTATTAGCCTGTGGGTTTTTCAATTTCCAATTATAGTGATTATTGTTGGTTGATTCCGGAGGTTAGGCAAAGAAAGTTTCATTAGCTTGCTAAAGCTATAGGGGAACCTCCAACACTGAGCTTGTCAGCGTATCTCAGGAGCAGTGTGGCAGTCACTGGGCCAGCGCAGAGGAGGAGAGGTTGGGCATATTTTTGGGAGATTGCCTCAGTCATTGGAGCCATTGTTGCTAGGAGTGATAAGGAAGTATTGGGGGAATTATTTGTTGCACAGTTGGGGGGTTGTTAAGTAGTTCGTTGATCATTCTGTAGACAGCATATTCAACAATAACTGGGAGAGCGTAGGGCTTATTGGTGTAAATTTTGGAGGATTGTCATTTGGCCAAACCATTTCTGAGTTTTGGTCGAATTGGCTTGAGGAGTCCGGGAGTAATTTTTGAGAATTTTCCGAGTACTAAATGTGGGTGTTTTGGCCAATCCATTGCAGCAGCTAGTGCAGAATTACTCGAAAAATGATATGTGGAAAGCCTTAACAGCCCTATATGAGGGGAAGTTCGTCCAGAGGAAAATGCTTTTGGAGAATCAGCTGCGGTCATTCATGATGACCAAGGGAGAAGAAATAGAGCCCTTCCTTTTCAAATTACAAATGATCAGAGATCAGTTGTCTGCCATGGGAGCAAAGGTGGAGGATGATGTGACGGTAAGGACTGCACTCAATGCGGTCACAGAAGAGTAGGAAACCTTTGTCCAAAGTGTCTTCGGCAGAGCAAAACTTCCCGACTCGGACAATATGGGGGCAATCCTTAGTCAAGAAAAACTTCGTCGATTCACCAAGACGCAGTATAGCACGGGGTCAAGTAAGATGAAGAAGGAAGAGGAAGAAGATGCAGCCTTGGCATCAAAGAGGCAACAAGGGAAGAAGAAGCATGATCTATCCAAGATCAAGTGTTTCCAGTGTGGCGAACTAGGACATTTCGCCAGCAATTGTTCTCAGAAGAAGAAGGAAAAGGAAGCTTCTACTTCCAAGGCTGTTGTGGCGGACGATGGGTCAGAAGATGACGTAGCCATGAGCATTCATGAACCACGAAAGTGGGGCGACATGGATCTGTAGAGCAGCTACAAAGTGAGGGTGGGATCCTTGAGAAGCTCATCTCTTGGATCACATCCGAGCTACTGGATCCTTAAGACAGTAGCGAGGCAAGTCGAGCAGTTGGTGTAGAGAATCACAAATGGAGCAAAGATAGAGCTGAAGGCTGAAGGGAGCAGCGCAATGCAGATGCAGCAGCAGCAGCGCAGGGGCTGATGTGACTTCAGCAGCGCAAAGCAGAGTTGCAGCAGCGTAGGGGCTTCAGGAGGACAACACAGCTGTAATTTTTTGTAGATGTTTTATGCTTGATGCAACTTTACTTTTTATCCCCAATATCAAACGACAATCACATAAACAAGAAAGTAAAATGCTGATAAAACATACCAATAGATCAATAGAAGACAAGCCAAAAATATGTGTGTTGGTGCGTTACGGCGGTCAACAGGATGCTTCAACCAGCAAAGTCTCAATACGATCAGCCAACGAGAAGTGTCACACAACCCTCTCGGACAGCCAGATCAGTCAACCCAAAGTCAATGAAAGTCAACGTTGTCACAGTCAACAGTCAACGCAAACAGCAGTAGCAAAAAGTCAACGCATCCCAGTCAAAAGTCAACGGTCAACCTCGATTTCTGTGCCAGAAAATGCAGACTGCAAATTTTGGAATTTTGACCAAATTTGGGGTCAGTTTGACCATGCGTTGACCAAAGTCAACACTGGTCAACTCTGCGCTGAAACCCTAGGTCGAAAACATAAATTTCTTCTTGCTGCAATTTCCCATGTGTGGATGAAGAAGAGCCTCCAAGGTGATCAAACCAATCAGATGATGAGAGAGAATGTGTGAGGATGGATGAGTGAAAATGACCTCCAACGTTGACCTATTTATATCCATCAATGAGGGTGTGTGACATAACTGTTGGGGCTTCAAGCCTACATTTCATTTCAAACCGACCTGCACATATTTTGAATAAATTCAAAATAAATGTTCTGCTCATCAGATCAAGATGATCTTTAGATCGATCTTGCACGTCTTCGAAAGAGGAATCCAATAAAAATATTGGCATCTTCATTTGAGCATCACAACATGGAGTTTGGACCTAGTTGTCCAAAATTAACACTCCCTCTCAACTAGGGAGAATTCCATCCACCTGTGCCATCCAAACATCGTGCATCATCCCGCTGTAACTTGCTTTGTTGGCTTCTTTATTTCAGAACAAAAGTGGGTCAGTCACAAAGACATCATTCCCGGTGGCAGTTATTGAGTACGAAACACGTATGGAGACTCAAGTCACATAGTAACCCGAAGTTGGTTTAAAAGTCGAAGTCGATTGGAGGTCCGAAACCTCACTAGACTTGATCCCCGGATCAAGTGGTTGGACACGTGCCATCTGAACATAGAGTAAACCATCTTCATGCTTTCGACAATCCTTTTTGCCTAGTCTCTAGCTTTTCCACCTCAATAATGAGAGGTAGCACCCCGCAGGCCCGGGGCTAAATGCGATGAGATGCATACGGGGCATAGATGCGCAGAGGTGAACCAACTCCCGCATCACTGTGGTCGGTGAAAGCACCACAAGGTAGGCAGAAGATGGCCTCGTATGTAGCATAGCTCAGGCTCATCGTCCAGCAGGACCCTCGGCCTCAGGACTATTCCCGGCTTAAAGTTTCATGGAAGGTTAGGAACTTGACCTTCCCCAAGGGCTTTGTGAAAATATCTGCGACCTGCTCATCAGTTCCTATATGATCGAGCCTTATGGCACCTCGCTGTACCATATCCCGGATAAAGTGGTACTTGATATCAATATGCTTGGATCGATCATGGAACACGGGATTCTTGGACAACCGAATACCACTTTGGTTATCATAGAGTATCACGGTGGTATCTGGCACATGCCCGAACAACTCACTGAAGAGCTTTCCCCATGTTGCTTCTACGGGCCATACTCGCGTGATATGCCATTATCACGATGTCAAAGCCATGATCATCTTCTGCTCATCAACGTGTTAGACGAGACCCAGGGTGTGGTAGCATCTAATGTGCTCCTACGATCCACCACACTCCCGCCACCATATCTCAGCCCATGGTTTATCGTGCCCCAAAGATATCTCAGCAGATTCTTGGCACCAAGCCAGTGAATGTGATGAGGTTCAACCATATGTTGACTCAAAGTGTTCACTGCAAAACATACGTCCGGACAGGTGTTCACTAAGAACATCAGGGCCCCTACGAGTTGACGATACTCACTATGATTCGCTAGCACGGGCCCAACAGCGTTGCCACTCAACTTCTTAAAGTTGAGCTCCATCGATGTCGACACAGACTTACAGTCCACCATTCCAAATCTTTCCAGAAGCTTCACAATATATTTTCCTTGAGAGAGGAAAATCTCGTCAGGTTTCTGCCAGACCTCTAGGCCTAGGAAGTAGTGCATCAGTCCTAGGTCCTTCATCTCGAACTCAGCAGCGAGCTCCCTCTTACACTAATGAATGAGAGGGTCAGCACCTATCAGGAAGAGATTGTCCGCATACAACACCAGAATGAGAGGCTTTTCTCTATCAACCTTGAAGTAAAGGTTCGGATCAACATTACTACGAGTGAAGCCCAGCTTCATCAGGTAGCTATCTATCCTTTCGTACCAAGCTCTAGGTGCTTGCTTCAACCCATAGAGGGCTTTCTTCAACCTGCACACATGGGTGTCCCAATCATGGACTTCAAACCCCAGAGGTTGCTCCACATACACCTCTTCCTTTATCGCAGCATGCAGAAATGCGGTCTTCACATCCATCTGATGAAGATTCCATCCTTGTGTAGCAGAAAGGGCTATGATAGATTGGATGGTGGTATATCAAGCCACAAGTGCAAATATATCATCATAGTCTACGCCTTCCTTTTGAGAGAAGCCACAGGCAACGAATTTTGCCAAAAACTTTTCAGCACTACCATCAAATCTATGCTTGATCTTATAGAGCCATTTCGAGGTGACAACTGCTTTGTCCTTTGGTCTCAGAACCACATCCTAGACATCATTCTTCATAATGGACTCATATCCTTCGTGCATAGCATCCTTCCAGACTTGATGCTTTACGGCTTCCTCAACAGATCCAAGCTCAGATTGTACTATTATACTCATGGCTGCTAGATACCCTTGGTATCTATTCGGCTTCTTGCTTTCACGGAATGTCCTCCTTGGGGCCATATGTCTCTTCGCATCCTCGAAAGTGCCCCTGAGCCATGATGGTGTCTTCCTCATTGAAGGAGGTGGATAAATAGGGTCCATTAGTCCTTCAACATCGGGCATCATCTCATCCTTCGGTTCTTCTTGATTTCCAGGCCTTTCTTCTTGATCTTCCTCAGATCTTGGAAGATTGATTACTTTCCTCAAGGAAACATCTTCGTCAAAGGTAACATCGTGGCATATCTCCACTTCCCTTTGACCAGGCACATAGACTTTATAGGCCTTCGAAGTTTCTTTGTAGCCCACAAACATTCCCTTCTTTCCAGAAGCATCCAGCTTGCTCCTCTTCTCCTTTGGTACATGAAAATAAACTGGACATCCAAAAACTCTAAAATGTGAGACGTCAGGTTTCTTACCAGAGAAAACCTCTTCAGGATTTTGGAGTTCAGAGCGGAATGCGGGCATCGGTTTTGTATGTACACAGCAATGTTCGCAGCTTCTCCCCATAGAAACTTTGGAAGACCTTGGTGACATAGCATGGCACAGGCAGCTTCCACAATGGTCCTGCTCTTTCTTTCAACAACACCATTCTGCTCAGGAGTATAGACAATTGTGGTCTCCCTCTTGATGCCAGATTCTCTGCAAAAGTTCTTGAACTCGTTCGCCTCATATTCAGTGCCATTATTGGTCCTCAATATCTTGATCTTCTTCCCTATTGAATTTTCCACCAAGGCTTTGAAGGTATGGAACCACATGAAAGGCTAAAGCCTCATCCTTCTTTTTCAATAAGTATATCTAGGTTTTGCGAGAGAAGTCATCTATGAACTTCATATAATAAGAACATCCTCCCAAGGATGTCACGGGTAGCATACCAGACAAATCAGAATGTACTGATTGCAAGACATCAGATGCCTTTGTGACGCTTGAGGGGAAAGGTCCCCTTGTATGCTTTCCTTTGGCATAGCCCTGACATACACCTTCATGATCATTTGTGAATTCGGACATCCCTGTCACCACCTTCCTTGCTTCGAGAAGGGCTTTGTAGTGAAGTTGTCCAAACCTCACAATTGTATAGTTAGGTCACATGGGATAGTATCACATGTCATAAGCACTTCTAGTGAATCCAACCTAGTAGAGTGTATCAACTCTAAACAGTGTGACCACTTACTCCAGGCTTTTCTTTCCGGATACACACCTTCCCATCAGCTGAGTACACGTGAAACCTTTGTCTTCCATGGTAGAAATGAACCTGAGGTTCTTTAAATCAAATTGCATAGGTACATCTTCTGAGCGGAGGGAGGACTTGACCTTGAGACAAGTGGAGGGTCACAATCCCTGTCCCTTTCACGGGATATGTGACATTATCTGCAAGGATAATTTTCAGATTAACATCCTTCTCAACCATGTCAGAAAGTGCTTCCTTGAACCTAGTGATGTGCCTTGAGGCACCACTATCTATCAACCAGACATTCAATGGAGATGCAATAGAGAGGGCAGATACAAGAATGAATTCATTTCTTTTATCATCAACAGCATTTGATTCCTCATACCTGGAATTTCTCGACCTTTTGTAAGGTTGCCCATTTTCACTAGAATGAGCCTTCCTCTTTCCTTTGAACCTGTTGTCCTTTGATTGCCATTCCTCCGGTTGTTGTTGTTGTCATCATCATAGGGAGAATCCTTCTTGAAAGGGCATTCTCAAGCATAGTGGCCGGTCTTGTAACATGTGTAACATTTACCTTTCTTCTCTTGGGCCCCTGCTCTTCCTTTGTTCCTCGGACCACCAAAGTTCTTCTTCTTAGCACGAGGAGTGAAGGCAGCATTTCCTTCATTTTCATATTCCTTCATCCTTGTCTCTTCTTGTACACATCTCGATAGTACTTCGCCAAAATTAGGCATCACATTGTTATTGAGAATGGTAATGTTGAATACATGCCATTCGGATGAGAGACCTCCATGTACGGTGAGAAACATCTCTCGATCAACTATTGTCTCCCCAATAGCCAGAAGATTATTCCTAATTTCGGTTAGCTTCAGAAAATATGATTGGACAGATTCATCCCTACCTTTCTTCAAATTCTTCAGTTGATTCTTAAATAATAGGACTTCATTTGCATTGTTGGCCTTGAACATGTTGACCAACTTATCATACATCTCCTTGGATGTGCCCAGCTCAGAGATGTAGGCAACTAGACTCTTACGAATTGAGTCCCTGATTATCAGCTTTGCTTTGATTTCCCCCTTCTTATACTTTGACTTGGTGGCAGCAAGTGCAGTGAATGGAGGCTCTTGGATTTTTCCCTGCACATAGTCCATGACATCTTGGTCTTCCAACATAAGATCCAATGTCATTTTCCAAGCATGGAAGTCTTCCTTCTCAGTCAATTTGTCATCAGCTTTAAAGCCATTGTAGTTTGAGGTACCCATGATCTTCTTCGGTGATTGCTACAAACTTGGGCTTTGTCTTCACCTCAGCTTTGATACCATGTAAATTTTTGTAGATGTTCTATGCTTGATGCAACTTTACTTTTTATCCCCAATATCAAACAACAATCGCATAAACAAGAAAGTAAAATGCTGATAGAACATACCAATAGATCAACAGAAGACAAGCCAAAAATATGTGTGTTGGTGCATTATGACGGTCAATAAGATGCTTCAACCAACAAAGTCTCAATATGGTCAGCCAACCAGAAGTGTCACACAACCCTCTCGGACATCTAGATCATTCAACCCAAAGTCAACGAAAGTCAACGATGTCACAGTCAACAGTCAACGCAAACAGCAGCAGCAAAAAGTCAATTGTCAACCTCGACTTCTGTGCCAAAAAATGTGGACTGCAGAAATTGTAATTTTGACCAAAGTTGGGGTCAGTTTGACCATGCGTTGACCAAAGTCAACGCTGGTCAACTCTGCACTAAAACCCTAGGTCGAAAATAGAAATTTCTTCTTGCTGCAATTTCCCACGTGTGGATGAAGAGGAGCCTCCAAGGTGATCGAAACAATCAGATGATAAGAGAGAATGTGTGAGGATGGATGAGTGAAAATGACCTCCAACGTTGACCTATTTATATCCATCAATGAGGGTGTGTGACACAACTGTTGGGGCTTCAGGCCTACATTTCATTTCAGGTTGACTTACACATATTTTGAATAAATTCAAATAAATGTTCTGCTCATCGGATCAAGATGATCTTTAGATCGATCTTTCACCTCTCCGAAAGAGGAACAATAAAAATATTGGCATCTTCATCTGAGCATCACAACATGGAGTTTGGACCTAGTTGTCCAAAATTAACAACATAGCAGCAACGTGGGAGATTTTAGTGCGAGGCTGATGTGACTTCAGCAACACAGTAGAGGTCTGCTTACGCAATGCAGAGTTGTAGCTGTGTAGCTGTCTCTAGATGTCAACACAGATCAACAACCTATGGAGCTTCAGTGATGAAGATGCAACCCAACTGAACTGTCTGTCAAATATTGGGCAGGAGTTTTCAGTTGTTTCTCTCAGCAACTGAAGTTACAGTGCAACAGTTGGCAGCATGATAGAGGAGATTGAGAGGCAAGT
This sequence comes from Pinus albicaulis, assembly GCA_034641835.2. Taxonomy (NCBI): domain Eukaryota; kingdom Viridiplantae; phylum Streptophyta; class Pinopsida; order Pinales; family Pinaceae; genus Pinus; species Pinus albicaulis. The sequence goes on from CM076578.1 coordinate 417,686,909, forward strand.
GCAGTACAGATGTGGCAGTGGCAGTGGCGGCATCATGGGCAACAGTACGGGAGAGCAGCAGCAACACAATGATGAAGGGCAGTAGGTCCAACATCAGTGCAGAGACCCACACCAGAGATCAGTGCAGAGCTTCGGGGTGAAGCAGAGTTGTACTAGAGCACATTCCTCGCTAAGATGGAGTGTTTAGTTTTCTTGAGTGTTGGGGTAGCATCGGATGTGCTCTAGCTCCCAAAATTTGTGGAGGGACTAGAGTACATGAGATCTCCAAGACCCAGAAAGGGATTTGGGAAATTCCATCTAGTTTGGGAGATAATTAATTAATTAATATTTTTAATTAAGGACCCTAACTCTAACTTAGGAAAATTAAAATATTAAAGGTAATTAATCTAAACATGTGATGGAAATTGACTTAAGTCACATGGATCAAGCTTTCTTTTAATCTTAGCCATCAATTCAAGATTAGATCATGGTCATTGGTTTCCCAACGAGAAATTAAAAGGAAAGGCTTGGGGTCAATTGGAGAACACACACACACGGAGGCAGAGCACTGAGACTAAGATGGAATTCTAAGGCGGGTTTGCTAAGAATTTCCAAAAGTGTTTCGACTGCAGCGAGGGGTAGTATTGGCTAATGGGATGGTATGATCCCAGTGCCAAGGATCAGCGAAAGGCAGAGAGCAGCAACCAGAGACAACGCAAAGAAGCAGAGGCAACAACAACAGTTACACAGCAGTTGCGCAGCGTAGAGAGCAACTTCAGCTACATAGGCCCAGAAAGGGCAGCGCTGGGAAGCTTGGGACTCTCTAGGGTTATGCAGAGACCCTTATAGGGTAGCGTAGGGTCTGCGTCACCCATTCTGGTGTTACGCAGCCCTCTCCAGGCCAGCGCAGAGGCTGACAGGGTTGGTGCAGGGGCTTCAGGGGCAACGCTGGGGTTTCTAGGGCCAAAAATTGGCTAAGTCTTCTAAATCCCGTTTGAGGGTGTGGATCAGTCAAGTTTTTGGTCTCAGAATAGTAGGGTAGTTGCATATCTATTATTTTTCTCTGTCGAGTCAACCAGTAAGGTGCCCATATTTTCTGTATTCAGAAACTACTTAATAATATAAATCCTCCAGCAGCCAGAAGACTGGTTTTCTCGCATTGGGTTTTTCCAGGGACAATTATCCAGAAAATCTTGTGTGTCACTTTGTCTATGTGCATGAGTTTCTGTTTTAGATTTGAATCGGTGAAAGTCTGGTATTTGTTTACTTTGATGTTAATCTGAAGATTTTAGCATTAATAACTTGTTTAAGTAGGATAAGTATAACCAGAATTGACAGTAGGGTTTCTGCATAAAGTAATATTCAGAAATTTTCACATTAACCAGCAACTTGGGACAAGCGACCAAGAGTACAATCCAAGACCATTCTTTCTGTCGAATCCCCCCACCAATCCATGTCCAAATGTGTCCAATAAAAGCAAGCATAAACCCCTGATTACACAATGAAAATAAATACCTTCGGGGTTGGAAGGCCCACCTTCAAGCATACAATCATAACATATAGGTGAGGGTGTTGAGAAATTGAGGGCTTTTATTAAATTTCTCTTCTTGATAATTACTTTTGATTTACTTTATGCTTCTTTCTTAGATCTTTTCTTTGTTAGATTATTATGTTCTTCTCATCAAGTAGATTATCAAATACACAAGAGACACAATATTTAGGCTTGTAATCCAGGGCCAAAACCTCTCGCTCTTTGAGAGGAAAACCTGATCATAAATTCTTCTTATAGACCTTCAATTAATGAGTACCAAGACCATGACAAAGACCCTTGACACAAGCATTCCTCCAAGACTGTTGTCACTATCCTTCAATCCTCTTCTCGGCTCCTTTGATCCTTTTTCTCTGCATTGTACTACATTGTACGCTAGAGAAACTCGGTCTCTATGTTCTAGTACTCCAAGACTAGTGCTCTTACATGGCTTCCTTAGATCTTTCCTCGGCTTTTATAAGCATCCTTCTCGATCTCCTTTATAGAACCTATATGGATCTTTGTTTCCCAAGACCGAAGTCTTTATATGTTGTAGTAGCCCTTGAATCCTTTTCTAAGATATGCGAGATAGACCTCAGACTCGAGAACGAATCATATCACCCTTATCACTTCACAGATCTTCCTCCTTCGCACCCTGACCTCGCACTGTACTTCACACTTTATTGTAGACTTGTCTGAATTAGATGAGTTACAATGAGGCTGAGTCGACTGTCTTCTAGCCTTTGAGTCGACTTGATATTTAGGAGGTGAGCCAACATCTTTCAAGGAGGATTTCCATCATATTCTAGGCTGAATTGGAGAGGCCTAGTGGCAAGGTCTTGGAGAAATACTTCTACATAGACAATGTGTCCTTTTACAACTGTAACATGTCTTTATTTACATGAAAATGACTCCATTATCTTTATGACAAGATGAAAAAATCCTAAAGACATCAGGAGGAAGTCTTTAACCTATAAATAAAAACTCTTACTCATGAAACCCATGATGCAAACAATACAATAAATACATTTTATTTATCTTTGTCTCTAATTTACATAAAATCAAAATTACATGTCATTATGAATACCGAACCTCGTTACACTTTTCAACACTCTCTCTTAACTAGGGAGGTCTTCATAATGGTACTTGGTCACTTTCAATCTAAAGAATCTCATAAGATTCAAGAAGAATCAGATCGGTAACCCATCTGTATAGCATCATATCAACCAACATTGTCATATAGCAAGTCTTTGACTAATAGCTCCATCTCTCCACGAGATCTTGAGTCCAATGCTGGCGAGACCAATGATTAACAGACACCTTCATCATTGTCTCTCTCGGAACATACCCCACCCGGATTCTCACAGGGTATGTCTAGGACTATTCTTATCTTGGATTCCCAATCCTCAAAAAATATTAGACCTTCCACGACTACTCTTATCTTGGATGCCCTAATACATCCTCAAAGAGTATCAGATGCCAAATGATTACCCAATCATCCATTCTGTCTTCCCAGGTGAAGACCAGAATGATGTGTCTGCCGTGTTGCTATCTCCATACCATATTTCTTTCAATAACCTTTCATCCTACCACATGGTTATCAATGGTGGAAGACATACACTTCCCTTTGGTAGCCCTGCATAAGCTCATCCAGATATTATTCAATTATAAATATGAACACTTACAGTTACCTTTGTGATGTTCTTCATCATGACATATTCCTGTAGGTATCAACATCTTGCATACATGCTGACATATCTCCCAAAGATATCCATTGTCAAGGGTCTCTATCTGGGTCTCTATCTTTTTCAGACTTCCATTAGAGTCTTCATATCTTTCCGGGAGATTTCCTAGTCAAGTCTTCTTGGTCTTCTTGGATGCTGATTGCCTTTACCATGGTTGCATGTTTCATGATATCTTCCTTCCTTTCTTCACACATTTCATTCCCAGGAGCTTCCAATCAGAGTTCCTTGATTATAGTCAACCACCTCATACTTCATATGAGGACATATTATGTTGATTTCATCCAGTGTGAATCATGCATTTCGGCAACCTTTCATAGGAGGAGATTCCCTTTTATTTGATCATGCTTCTCCAGTTAGAAGTAGTGATCCATGTTATCTATAACCATACGACATCACATTTTAATATTAAACACAAGCATACATACCTCATTTATCTTTAGGTCATCTAGGGTTCTTTTAGCAGCTTCCTTGATTGAACGATCTTCAACCCCTTGATCTGCTTCATCTCTTATGTCGTCATACCATCATCGCATGAATTCCACAAGTTGGAGTTCCTGATGAAACATTTGCCTCCTCTCTAGATCGGTGAACCCTTCGATGAATATTACATCAAAGAATCTTGAGGATCTTGCATATCCTTAACCGGATGATGTTTCCTTTTTTATGTATGATGAGCCTTGTCCTGGATGACTTTCTTTCCTTCAATATCATCTGAGGTTCTCAACATCTATATCCTTCATATTTGACTGTCATGGATTTTGTTCCTTCTGTCCTTTATGATTTCCCATGGTGATTTTGTTGTTTTTGTAGCATCCAGAAGTGTTCCAAGTCTCAAACTTTGCAGGGAGGCTTGGACAGCAGCATTCCAAAGAACCCAGAAACAGTTTGTGGAAATCCACTCGGTTCATGACTTATTAAAATAATTAATTATTTTAATGAAGACCCTAAGTCTAAACTTAGGGAAACGAAATAATTAAAGGGTATTAATAAGTCAGTGTGAATCTTCTAGAAAACATGGATCAAGTCAAGTTTTAATCTTAGCGATTGATTAATCTTCTAATCTGGGTTGTTGGTTCTCCAACGAGAAGATTATAAAAGAAGGCTTGAGGGTCATTTGGAAAATAAGTCGGGCACTCAGTACCCGAAGGAGATCAATTCTGAAGTAATAGAATTCTATTTCAGTGGGAGAGTTGCAGGGCGAAGGGTTTGCAGAAGCAGAAGGCAGAGGAGTCAGTGGTGATCGAGATCAGGTACAAAGGGAAGCAGTGGGCAACTGGAGGCAGCTTGAGGCTGTAGTGCAGAGAACCTACACAGACTTACGCAATTTAGCACTGGGACTGCACATTGAAACAAGTAGACAGGCACAGGAGCCAGCAGGGGAAGATCAGGGTGTCAAAGAATTGTCCGAGCGAGCCGGAAATTCAGTCTCAGGTGTTTTAGATTTTATCTGCCATTATATTTCCCTGTAAAGATATCATTTGTTGAAGAATTAATAAAACCCTCATCTGCTGAACCGGTTTTCCCACATAGGGTTTTTCCGGGGACCATTGTCCAAAAATAATTGTGTACATGTGATTGATTCTGGTGCTTATGTCCTTCACTGTTTATTTCTCTGCATATGTATTTTTGAATGTTGCAGTAGTATTTATTTCGATATTGGGCAGAAGATTTCTGAAAAATAACTTATTGAAATAATAATTAGGAGGAATAAATCTATCACTGCAACTGTATAGTTTTCAAATTGAAAATTTGACATGGTATCAGAGCCAAAGATGACTAACTGGAAGGGAGAATTAACCAATTGTAAATTTTTGTAGATGTTCTATGCTTGATGCAAATTTACTTTTATAACAGCAATCACATAAACAGTTAAGTAAAAATGCTGATAGAACATACCAGTGGATCTATAGAAGACAAACCAGAAACAAGAGAATGTGAGTGCATACGTGTCGTGTAGGATGTCGTAACCACAAAGTCTTTGGTTTCCGCTAAAACCTGAAATGTGTCACAAATTACCTTAGATCAATCATCCACTACAACCCTTAAAAGTCAACGCTTATCCAGAAAGTCAACATGTGGCAGCAAAAATAATAACGAATGCAGCCTTCAATCTCCATCAACCTTTTGACCTCGATTTTTTAAAAGCAATGAGTATGCTCTTCAAAATTGAACCTAACAAAATTTCGTTCAACGTACCATGCGTTGACCAAAGTCAAACATCGGTCAAACTTCCTTAAACTCCCACTGCAGAAAATTTGCTGCGGTAAATTTCGTCCTTTTGCTGCAGTAGATTTCGTCCTTCTTCTCACGTGGGAGATGAAACTGCTTCTCAGATGCTCGTAGATAATTAGAGGAGAAGATGTGTGATGTTGAGTGAGTGAAATGCTCTCCAATGTTGACCTTATTTATATCCATCATTGAGGTGTGTGACACATCTGCTGGGGGTGTAAAACCTTAAGGCCGCCCTGCACTTAAATTTATTATAAATAATAAATTCAAAATAAATGCTCTGCTCATTAGATTAAAATCAGCTTTATATCGATTTTACACCTCTCCGAAAGACGAATCCAATACAAATATTGGAATCTTCATTTGAGCATCACAAGATGGAGTTTGGACCTAGTTGTCCAAATTTAACACTCCCTCTCAACTAGGGAGAACTCCATCCACCAGTGCAATCAAACATCGCGCGTCATCCCGCCATAACTTGCTTTGCTGGCCTCTTTATTTCAGAACAGAAGTGGGTCAGTCACAAAGACATCATCCCCCGGCTGACAAATTCAGCCCAGAGGTCTGAAACCTCTATCGGACTCACAAAGAGTCTCCAACCAACCCGAAGTTGGTTCATCGACCCAAGGTCGCGATAGTCCGAGACTCCCATCACGCAGACTCCGTCCCACCGGGCGGTTGTATCAGTGGATCTCTAGACAGATAGCACGGCACCGATGCGTCCATTGCCCTTGCCTCTAGTCTTGCCTCCTATCCTCGGCTGGCCAAATGAGAGGTACTTCCCATGAGCCCCGAACTCAATGGGTAGGATGCATATGGGGCACAGATAATGAGAGGTGAACCAACTCAATAATCACAATGGTGGGGTCCAAGCACACCAACAAGGTTTGGCAAGCCTAGCCTTGTGGTTGCTCATAGCTCCGAGAAGTTGTCCCCAAAGCCCCCCAGAGCTCCTCGAGCTCATCGTCCAACAGGACCCACATCATAGGGTCGTTCCATGATACCAAGTCTCTCACGGAAGGTTAGGAACTTGACCTTCCCCAGGGGCTTAGTGAGAATATCTGCGACCTGCTCATCAGTTCCTATATGATTGAGCCTTACGGCGCCTTGCTGTACCATATCCCGGATGAAATGGTACCTGATATCAATATGCTTGGATCGGTCGTGGAACACAGGATTCTCGGTCAAGCGAATCCCACTCTGGTTATCACAGAGTATCACGGTGGTATCTAGCACATGTCCAAACAACTCACTAAAGAGCTTTTGCAACCAAACTGCTTCACAACAGGCCATACTTGGTGCAATGTATTCGGCCTTTGCGGAGCTCAAGGCCACCGACCTCTGCTTCCTGCTCATCCATGAAATCGAAGCAGAACCAAGATTGAAGCAGCATCCCGATGTGCTCTTACGATCCACCACACTACTAGCCCAATCGACATCAGTATATCCAAGGAGTGTCACGCTCCCTGCAGTGTATCTCAGCCCACGGTTTATCGTGCCTCGAAGGTATCTCAGAAGATTCCTGGCACCAACCTAGTGAAAGTGATGAGGTTCAACCATCTATTGACTCAAAGTGTTCACTGCAAAACATATATCTGGACGGGTGTTCACTAAGAACATCAGGGCCCCTACGAGTTGATGATACTCAGTAGGATTTGCCAATACGGGCCCAGCAGCACTGCCACTCAACTTCTTGAAGTTGAGTTCCATTGGTGTTGACACAGACTTGCATTCACCATACCAAATTTTCCGTGTTTTCATGCATTGCATTTTCCTTGGAGGAAAGGAAAATCTCTCCGGTGCTCTTCTAGACTTCCGTGCTCAGGAAGGCCGTGCATCGGCCCCAGGTCCTTCATTCAACCCTCTAAGCCCTCTTCCTTGCATCGATGGTTCTAGATGTCAACATCTGCCGCAAGCAGGTCGTCCAAGATACACACTGCGAATGAGAGGCTTCCTGACAACCTCGTTAAAGGTTCGGATCAGCATTACTTTGAGTGAAGCCCAGCTTCATCAAGTAGCTATCTATCCTCTTGTACCAAGCTCTGGGTGCTTGCTTCAACCCATAGAGGGCTTTCTTCAACCTGCAGACATGAGTGTCCCGATCCTGGACTTCAAACCCCAGAGGTTGTTCTACATACACCTCTTCTTTTATTGCACCATGCAGAAAAGCGATCCTCCGGACATCCAACCGATGAAAGACCCATCTCCTTGCGAGTTGTTGCGGCTGCGACTTTCGTATTCGAACAAAAGGTATATCGTGCCATAGGTGCAAATATGTCATCAAAATCTATGCCTTCCTTTTGAGAGAAGCCATGGGCAACGAATCTTGCCTTGAACTTTTCAGCACTTCCATCAGATCCATGCTTGATCTTGTAGAGCCATTTCGAGGTGACAACTGCTTTGTCCTCCGGTCTTGGAACCACATCAACATCATTCTTCATTATGTACTCATACTCTTCGTGCATAGCATCCTTCTAGACTTGATGCTTTACGACTTCCTCAAAAGATCCTTGCACCTGGGCTGTACATTAGCATCGATGGCGCCCGTATACCTCGGTACTACACGGCTTCTTGCTTTCTCTAATGTCCCCCTGCAGAAGCAGGCGTCCCTCGGCATCTTCGAGAGTGTCTCGAGCCATGATGGTCTCTTTCTCGTTGAAGGAGATGGATTCGATTGGGTCCATTGGTCCTTCAACACTGTGCATTGTCTCATCCTCGCGTTGTTCTTCTTTGGATTTCCACCACGCATACTCTTCTTGCATCTCAACATCACCAGCTTTCTGTATCTTCGTAAAGTGATATTCATGGTAAGACCATTTCCTTGACCAGTACATAGACTCTATAGGCCTTAGAAGTTTTGTTGTAGCCCACAAACATTCCTTTCTTCCTAGAAGCATCCAACTTACTTGTTTTTTCTTTTGGCACTTGAAAATAAACAGGACATCCAAAAATCCTAAAATGTGAGACGTCAGGTTTCTTACCAGTGAAAACCTCTTCGGGAGTTTTAGAGTCTAGGTCAGAATGAGAGCATTGGTTTTGAATGTATACAACAGTATTCGCAGCTTCTCCCCACAGAAACTTCGGTAGACCCTGGTCACATAGCATGGCACGGGAAGCTTCCACAATGGTCCTCGTTCTTTCGTTCAAGAACGCCATTCTGGCTTAGGAGTAGGTAAGGTGAGTGTCTTCCTTAATGCGCCTTTCTCTTCGCAAAGTCCTTGAACCATTTGACTCATATTCAAAATATCACGGTCCTCAAAATCTTCGACCTTTCTTCGTCATATTTTCCACCACAATGAAGGTATGTTAACCACATGAAAGCCTCATTCTTCTTCTTCAAGAAGTATATCCTTGTGTTTTGCGGGAGAAGTCATTAGTGAATGTCATATAGTAAGAACATCCTCCCGTGATACTCACGGGTAGCACAATGTATAGATCGGACTGGATCACACAAAATATCAATAAGCCTTGTACACTTCGAGGGGAAAGGTCCCTCGAAGGCTCCTTTGGCACAACCCTTACATACACCTTCATGATTATTTCCAAAATCGGGCATCCCTATCACCACCTTCCTTGCTTTGGGAAGGGCCTTGTAATGAAGGTGTCCAAACCTCCGGTGCCATAGTTCAGTTTGTCGGATAGTATCACATGTCATAGCTCCCAGTGGACTTCCTTCAACTTGGTAGAGTGTTCCAACTCTAAAACTAATCACGATAGCTTCCTTGAGATTCTTTTTCCACATGCGCACCTTTCCATCAATGAATGCCACATTGAAACCTTTGTCTTCCATGGCTGATATAGACACAAGGTTCTTCTTCAATTTTGGTACATAGAGTACATCCTGCAAATGTAGGACTTGTCCTTGAGACAAGTGGAGGGTCACAGTCCCTGTCCCTTTCACGGGATATGTGGCATTATCTCCAAGGATAATTTCCAGATTAGTATCCTTCTCAACCATGTCAGAGAGTGCTTCCTTGAACCCATTGATGTGTCTTGAGGCACTGCCTATCACTTCCGTACATCCATATGTGTTTCATGGGGATGCAAGTAGTGAGAGGGGCACACAAGAATGTATTCATTTCTTTTATCACCAACATTTGACTCCTCATACCTGGAGTTTCTAGACCTTTTGAAAGGTTGATTGTTTCCACCAGAGGGAGCCTTCCTCTTTCCTTTGGACATGTCGTTTCTTTGATTTCCATTTCTCCGGTTGTTGTTGTTGTCATCACTATCGGGAGAATCCTTCTTGAAAGGACATTCTCTAGCATAGTGACCAGGCCTATGACAAGTGAAACACTTGCCCTTCTTTCCTTGGGCCCTTGCTCTTCCTTTGTTCTTAGGACCACCAGAGTTCTTCTTTCTAGAATGAGCAGCGTAGGCAGCATTTATGTCGTTTTCGTATTCCTTCATTCTTGTCTCTTCTTGCATGCATCTTGACAATAGCTCGTCAAAGTTAGGAATTGTATTATTATTGAGAATGGTAGTGTTGAATACTTGCCATTCATATGGGAGCCCTCCAAGTGCGGTGAGTACCATCTCACGATCAGCTATTGTCTCCCCAATAGCCAACAAATTGTTCCTGATCTCGGTCAGTTTCAGAAAGTATGTTTGGACAGATTCATCCCTGCCTTTCTTCAGATTCTTCAATTGATTCTTGAAGAATAGCACCTAGTTTGCATTGTTTACTTTGAACATTTGTATCAGCTTATCATACATCTCTTTGGATGTGCCTAGCTCAGATATGTAGGCAACCAAACTTTTATGTATGGATTCCATGATCATTAGCTTTGCTTTGATCTCCCCCTTCTTATACTTGGTTTTAGCAGCAGCAGTAGCAGTGGATGGAGGTTCTTGTATCTTACCCAGTACATAGTCCACGAGATCATGGTCTTCTAATTTGAGATCTAATATCATCTTCCAAGCATGGAAGTCATCCCTTCCAGTTAGCTTGTCATCCTCCTTGAAGCCATAACTTGTGGAACTCATTTTTCTCTTTTGGTGATTGCTATAAGTTAGGGCTTGTCTTCACCTTAGCTCCGATACCATGTAAATTTTTGTAGATGTTCTATGCTTGATGCAACTTTACTTTTATAACAGCAATCACATAAACAATTAAGTAAAAATGCTGATAGAACATACCAGTGGATCTATAGAAACCAGAAACAGGAGAATGTGTTGGTGCGTTACGGCGGTCAGCAGAATGCTTCAACCAGCAAAGTCTTCTTGGTCGGCCAACCCAAAATGTGTCACAACAGTCCTCAAATCAATCATCTAGTCAACTCAAAGTCAACCCCAGAAAAGTCAACGCAGTCCAAAAAAAGTCGACGCAGGGTAGCAACAATAAAGTCAACGCAGCTCCAACTTCGGTCAACCTTTTGACCTCGATTTTTGTGCCAATGAGTACGGCCTTCAAAAATCGAACTCTCCACAAAATTTCAGTTCAAACAGACCATGCGTTGACCAAAGTCAACGCTGGTCAAACTTCCCCAGAAACCCTAACTGCAGAAAATTTGCTGCGGTAAATTTCGTCCTTTTGTTGCAGTAGATTTCATCCTTCTTCTCACGTGGGAGATGAAACTGCTTCTCAGATGCTCGTAGATAATTAGAGGAGAAGATGTGTGATGTTGAGTGAGTTAAATGCTCTCCAACGTTGACTATATTTATATCCATCATTGAGGTGTGTGACACATCTGTTGGGGGTGTAAAACCTTAAGGCCGACCTGCACTTAAATTTATTATAAATAATAAATTCAAAATAAATGTTCTGCTCATTAGATTAAAATCAGTTTTATATCGATTTTACACCTCTCCGAAAGAGGAATCCAATACAAATATTGGAATCTTCATCTGAGCATCACAAGATGGAGTTTGGACCTAGTTGTCCAAATTTAACACCAGTGAACGGAAGTCTACTCTTGCAGCAGCAGCACAGAAGGGTTCACGCAGTTCTCCAGGAAGGGAAAGAAGCATGACAGAACAAATGGATCATGATGTCTCTGTTTTGGCATCTAGACTTGAGGAAGAATTTGCTTGCGTATCAAGCACTGCTTCTTCTGATGTTCTGGTATATTGACAATGGAGCCTCTGCTCACATGACTGGAGTACGGGACTGTTTTTCCGACTACCAAGAAGAGCAAATGAATTTCAAAATAACCACGGGTAATTACTAATAAATCAAAATGCACTCTTGTTGGGAGAGGTACCGTATTTTTTCAGACCGAGGCTGGAAATAGAATCTGGGCCACTAATGTACTGCATGTGCCAGGTTCGAGGATGAACTTGCTCTGAGTGCTCAGCTTCAAAACCTAAGTTATGACGTCTACTTTATTGGCAATAGAGTCTGCGTCAAACACCCTGTTAGAAGAAGAAGGCACAGATCGGGGTAAGAAGCAACAAACTTTACAAGTTGCAGCTTCAGTCTCCAATGGCACTGGTCGGCAGCGGAGATGAAATGAACCTGAATGAGCTATGGCATAGAAGAATGGGGCATTTGCATCATGGGGCGTTGAGAATTCTCCAGAAGACTGTCACAGGTGTTCCAGAGTTGACCACTAAACGAGATGATGTCTGCAAGGGGTGCATATTGGGAAAATATGCCACGGAAACGTATCAAAGAAGCAACAATAGGGCCAAGGCTGTATTGGATTTGATACACTCAGACATCTGTGGACCGATGTCCACTATAGCTCTTAGTGGTGCCGAGTACTATGTCACCTTCATTGATGACCATTCCAGGAAAACTTGGATCTACTTCTTGAAGACCAAGGATGAAGTCTTCAGTCGGTTCAAAGAGTTTAAGGCTCTGGTTGAAAATCTGACAGGGAAGCAGATCAAGGTATTATGATCAAATAATGGTGGTGAATACATAGATAAAGAGTTCACTGGATTTTGCGCAAGGGAAGGCATGAAAAAAGAGTGGACATCTCCATACAATCTAGAGCAGAATGGTGTGGCAGAAAGGAAAAACATGACTATTGTTGAGGCAACAAGAGCTATGTTGTATGACCAAGACATGCTCAAATTCCTAAGGGGTGAAGCATGTAATATAGCTGTCTACATTCAGAACAGGACTCCTCACACTGCACTGGGAAAGATCACACCATAAAGTGTCTTCACTGGTAGTAAGCCTGAAGTGAGTCACTTTAGAATCTTCGGCAGTACAGCTTACAATTTACTGTCATGTGCCCAGTGAGAAGGGGAAGAAGTTGCAGATGACTGCAAAAAAAGGGTATTTGGTAGGATACAGTGAGAATGCAAAGGCATATCGCATCTACATTCCTGAGAGTAGGAAAGTCATGGTGCGAAGGGATGTGAAGTTCATGGAGGAGAAGGCCTTCAGAAGATCTCGCGAGTTTACTTCTGCTATGCATTCTGAGGAAGATCCTCTGGTACAGCCCCAACAACCAGTAGCAGAAAATCCAGTTGCCTCTCCAAGGCATAGGGATCTAAGGGACGTGTCTCTGGAGGATTTGCAAGAGGAAGAGCTGGTAAATCCACCCACTACTAGTGGGAAAACATGTAGGGAACTTCAACAGATTCTAAAGGATGCAGAAGACTTTGTCGGAATTCCCTGAAATGAGAAGAGACAGCGTAAGCAGCCTGCAAGGTATCAAGCCTTGGTTGCTCAAGTCGGAGAACCTTCCAGTTTTCAAGAAGTAGCTCAACACGAGGTGTGGCTTGATGCAATGGTGGAAGAGTACATTTCCATCATGTCGAATGATGTCTGGGAAGTGGTCTCCAGACCTCAGGAGATATTAGTTGTAGGATCCAGGTGGATCTACAAGATCAAGTATGTTGTAGATGGCAGCATCGAGAAATTTAAAGCTAGGTTTGTGGCTAAGGGGTATGCTCAGAAGGAAGCAATTGACTATGAAGAAAGCTTCGCCCCAGTAGCCAGGTACACCTCTATCAGATCTGTGATATCCCTTGCTTCGCAAATGGGATGGGAAATTCACCAGATGGACGTCAAGACGACATTCTTGAACGGGGTGATAGAGGAAGAGGTGTATATAGAACAACTAGAGGGCTTTGAGACACATGATCAGAAGACTCACGTGTGCAGATTGAAGAAAACGTTATATGGACTGAAGCAAGCTCCTAGAGCTTCGTATGGTCGAATTGACAGCGACCTGCAGAACATGGGATTCGTCAAGAGTGACGGAGATCCCAACCTCTACTATTTGAGAGTAGGGAGTGAGCCATTGATACTGGTTTTGTATGTAGATGATCTATTTTTGACAGGATCATCAAGGCTCATCATAGACTGCAAGAATAATTTGGCTGAAGAATTTGACATGAAGGATCTAGGACGGATGCACTATTTTCTGAGGTTGGAGGTTTAGCAGCAGAATGGGGAGATCTTCCTTGGCCGAAGGAGATACACTACAGAGATTCTAAAGAGATTTCAGATGGAAGATTGTAGACCCATGAAAATTCCAATGATCACCAACTGGAAGAAAATTGACACGTCCGAAGACGATGATGCTGATGCTATGCTATATAGGCAACTCATAGGGTCGTTGATGTATCTGGTAAATACAAGGCCAGACATCTGTTATGTTGTAAATACCCTCAGTTAGTTCATGGTGGAACTGAAGAGGGCACATTTGGCAGCAGCCAAGCATATTCTCAAGTACCTTCAAGGAACAGTCGAGCTTGGATTGAAGTACACCCGTAGTAATGATGTCAGGATGAGTGGTTTCACTGATGCAGATTGGGCTAGAAGTTCAGTAGATCGGAAGAGTACTAGTGGGTACTGTTTCAGTCTAGAATCAAGAATGACTTCCTGGTGCAGCAGGAAACAGAAGTCCGTAGCACTGAGTTCAGCAAAAGCAGAGTATATGGCAACCAGCACAGCTTCGTGCGAGGCCATATGGCTTCGAAAACTATTAGTGAACCTACTCAAGGAGAAAATGGAAGCGACCAACATCTTATGCGATAATCAGAGTTGCATCAAGCTCTCTGAAAATCCTATGTTTCATGGTAGGTCAAAACATATTGACATCAGGTGTCACTTCATCAGGAACTATGTACAACGTGGAGCTATTTAGTTGCAATACACTCCAACAGGAGAACAAGTGGCAGACATCCTCACGAAAGCTCTAGGGAAGACAAAGTTTGTCTACTTCAGAGAGAAGATGGGGATGATGAAGAATCCCTTCCAGTAGTAGGAATGGATAGAATCAGTATTCAGAGGGAGCTGTGGTACAGATGTAGCAGTGACAGTGGCAATGTCAAAGGCAGCAGTACAGAGGACAGCGGCGCAGCAGATGAGGGGAAACGTCCAGAGATCAGCAGCGTGAAGGGTGCTTCAAAAGCAAAGCAGCATGCAGCAGGCATATTGTTGGAACAACCTTCCTCGCTAAGAGGGGGTGTTGATTTTTGTAGCATCCAGAATTGTTCCAAGTCTCAAACATTGCAGGGAAGCTTGGACAACAACATTCCAAAGAACCCAGAAACAGTTTGTGGAAATTCCACTCGGTTCGTGACTTATTAAAATAATTAATTATTTTAATGAAAACCCTAAGTCTAAACTTAGCAAAATGAAATAATTAAAGGGTATACTTAGGGAAATGAAATAATTAAAGGTATTAATAAGTCAGAATGTGAATCTTCTAGAAAACATGGATCAAGTCAAGTTTTAATCTTAGCCATTGATTAATCTTCTAATCTGGGTCGTTGGTTCTCCAACGAGAAGATTATAAAAGAAGGCTTGAGGGTCATTTGGAAAATAACCCGGGATACACTCAATACCCGAAGGAGATCGATTCTAAAGTAATAGAATTTGATTTCAATGAGAGAGTTGCAGGGCGAAGGGTTTGCAGAAGCAGAAGGCGGAGGGAGTTAGTAGTGATCGAAATCAGGGACAGAGGACAAAAGTGGGCCACTGGAGGCAGCTTGAGGCTGCAGTGCAGATAACCCACGCAGTCCCTACGCAGACTTACGCAGTTCAGCGCTGGGACGGCGCAGTGAAACAAGCAAACAGGGACAGGAGCCAGCAAGGGCTAATCAGGGTGTCAGAGAATTTTCCGAGGGAGCCGGAAATTCAGTCTCAGGTGTTTCAGATTTTATCTGCCATTATATTTCCCTGTAAAGATATCATTTGCTGAGGAATTAATAAAACCCTCATCTGTTGCACCGGTTTTCCCACATTGGGTTTTTCCGGGGACAATTGTCCAAAAATAATTGTGTACATGTGATTGATTCTGGTGCTTATGTCATTTACTGTTTATTTCTTTGCATATGTATTTGTGAATGTTGCAGTAGTATTTATTTCGATATTTGCCAAAGGATTTCTAACAAATAACTTATTGAAATAATAAGTAGGAGGAATAAATCTATCACTACAACTGTAGAGTTTTCAGATTGAAAATTCACAGATGTCACGAGATCTTGTTTTTAATGTGTCCATGATGCCACAATGTATCTTGTTATTTATCATAGTCATATCCTATACCAAAAGACTTAGGAGCAATGACAAGACCTTTTGTGAGGGAGACTATCTTAATCATAGTAAATATCTCTTCCTCCTTCTCTCCTTGGTCTTTATTTCTTCCTCCATCTTTCCGGTGATATGAGCTTCCTTTCTATAATGTCCGAGTCCTTTAACTTTCAGCACTTTTGCCTTCAACTTGTCTTCTTCTATCTAGCATAGAAGCCACAAGTTGTTGAATGAGGTAACTTTCTTTTCCCATGGATATTTGTTATCTTGCTCATCAGTTAAAACAATGGTGATTATCTTTTTATCATTTCTCCCAGATCTCACAATTGAGATACTATGAAGATATTCCTTTAAGTGATATGACCTACTTTTACTGCATCTTTAGAGAATATTTCTTCCAGCTTATCATATATCTCTTTGATGTCTCCATTCCTACTACATAGGGAAGAGGGGACTTTTGATTGATTTCAGAAGAATCCTTTCAGTCCTTTGATCCATTTTCCATGAATTAAGACAATATTTTACCTTCAGAGACTTCTCCATAGAGGTCAATGACTTTACTTTCTTCGAGGATCATGTCTATCCTTCTTTTTCATGCAAGGATTTTCAATGACCCAGCCAACTTATGGATCTCCTTGCAAACACAAAGTCATTTAACCAAATTTGATTATAGAATGAAAGATACTTACTTGACAAGTGAAGATGAAATCTTCACCTTTGTTACTTTGATGGTGGTTGAAGATGTATTAATGTTATTTTTGAATGATCTTCTTCAAAATGAAAAACCCTTCTTCAACAAAGGAGATTTTCTCTTTTTATAATAACAACATCTTTAGATCCATCTTCCTTTTGTTGATGGTGATCACTGCTTCTTTGGATGACCTTTTCAAGGATAAGGAGGGGATTCTTGCTGTAATAATGATAACGCCTTCTTGTCTTCATGATACTTAGACTTTCTTGGAGGTGAACGAGTGTAGATCTGAAATGCTTCTTTTGGTTGTGCTATCTTGCATCGTAGATACCTTTAACTTGATGAGATGACTAGAGGATCCAATTCTTTGCTAAAGCAGACTCTTAGTTACCTTGATTTGATTGATGATTTTCTTCAATGTAGATCCACCTTGACCTTATAACACCGAATCATCATTACTGCACTGAATCCTGGACCTTTTAATAGCACCGAGCTGTCATGTGATTGAGACAGCGTGATAGCATTTAGAGCTACTGTACCACTGTAATCTTTGAGCATAGAGATTATCATATTGTTGAGTATGTCATTACTTCATTGAGTTATTATGTCACTGTAATCTATGTTGTAAGTCAACCGAACTACACCAAGAAAACTTTTATTGTGATATAGTGCTGAAACAGTGAGGAGATGTCACTGTGGTGTCAAAACTTTGCCCAGGTTCTATGCTCCAATTTGCACAGTGATCGTGAGTTTCCACCGAGATTGAGTGTGTTCATTTGACTGAGTTGAGTTAACATCTGAACAGTTGACTGTGATCTAATCCTTGACTGTCTCTTAGATTATATTCCCTTCCTTGACTGTCAACTTGGCTCTGATACCATATTGAGCAATTAAAGGCTTTTATTAAATTTCTCTTCTTGATAATTACTTGTGATTTACTTTATGCTTCTTTCTTAGATCTTGTCTTTGTTCAATTATTATGTTCTTCTCATCAAGTCAATTATCAAATACACAAGAGACACAATATTGAGGCTTGTAATCCAGGGCCAAAACCTCTCGCTCTTTGAGAGGAAAACCCGATCATAAATTCTTCTTATAGACCTTCAACTGACAAGTACCAAGACCATGACAAAGACTCTTGACACAAGCATTCCTCCAAGACCCTTGTAACTCTCCTTCACTGCTCTTCTCGGCTCCTTTTATCCTTCTTCTCTGCACTGTACGCTAGAGAAACTCAGTCTCTATGTTCTAGTACTCCAAGACTAGTGCTCTTACTTGGCTTCCTTAGATCTTTCATCGACTTATTTAGGCATCCTTCTTGGTCTCCTTTATAGACCCTATATGGATCTCTGTTGCCCAAGACCAAAGTCTCTATATGTTGTAATATCCCTTGACTCCTTTTCTGAGATATGCGAGATAGATCTCAGAATCAAGACCGAACCATATCACCCTTATCACTTCACAGATCAGCCTCCTTCTTCGCACCTTGACCTCGCACTTGATTGCAGACTTGTTCGAATTAGATGAGTTACAATGAGGTCGAGCCATGATATATATAGGGACTGTCTTCTAGCCTTTGAGCCGACCTAATCTTTAGGAGGTGAGCCGACATCTTTCAAGGAGGATTTCCATCATATTTTAGGCCGACTTGGAGAGGCCTAGTGACAAGGTCTTGGAGAATTAATTTTACATAGACAATGTGTCTTTTTACAAGTGTAACATGGTTACATGACTTCATTTACATGACAATGACTCCATTATCTTAATGACAAGATGACAAAATCCTAAAGACATCAAGAAGAAGTATTTGACCTATAAATAAAAACTCTTATTCATGAAACCCATGATGCAAGCAATACAATAAATACATTTTATTTATCTTTGTCTCTTCTTTACATAAAATCATAATTACATGTCATTATGAAGACCGAACCTAGTTACACTTTTCAACAGAGGGCACACAATGGCAGGCTCAGGTGGCGGAGAATGGTGGCACATCGAGCTATCTGGTGGCTGCAAGGGGCTGCTGGCTGCCAGCTAAAGACAAATCTAGGAGAAAAAATATCCTATAGGGGTCACCCACTGGTGGTGGGTAACAACCCACACCTCATTGTTGTCCCTTAGTCGTATTTTTTCTTTGTTGGTTACCCTCTACAACACCTGCTCGATTTTGGGACAACAGAAATGGCATAGTTAAGAGGTTGAGAAATGAGCTATAAGGCTAAAGCGGCAACACAAAGCTAAGAAGTAGAGGACCTAGATACTGGTTTGTTGAATGAAATGGCCAGTTTTTTCTTTGAAAAAATGCATCATATATTACTTCACATAACCCTCTATTTCATGAAATAATACATGTTTCCAAAACAAAAAGGCTTTGGGGGAGAGCGAGAGATCATGTGAGAACTTTGAATGTTTTGGTTGATATTTTTTTAAGCAAAGTCAAACGTGGAAACTCAGCTACACTAGCCTGGGGGAGGTATTAGCACAACAAATTGTAACTAGCCCATTTGAGATGTGAGATTATTGTCAGTGCAGTTTTTGTAATAGATAACAACGTAGGCCTTTGATGAAATAATAAGCTAGTAACCTTCTGCTTAACAGTATGCAATTACTACTAAATATTGTCATGGTTAAGTAGTTATGGATTGTCTACAAAACAATAAAGATTTAAAAAGGTGAGAGGTGAACATTTGTTGAGTTACTGCTTGATATTCTTTTAGGAAGTTGATATATGTGTAGGTAAAGAAAATGAATGATGTTCTGCGTATGAAGTAGGGTTAGTTTGGTTCAAGTGTGAACAGCCTCATATATTTTACATTTGATGAGTTGTGTTTCTTTCATTTTGTAGTTCTTAATATTTTAATTGAGAGCATTCCTTCCTTACTTGTACAGTTACAATGCATTTACCTAATTCAAGATATATCATATGGGGAATTTGAAATTTCAAGAGATGAAACGTGCTGTCAGATTTTAGTGGTAGTTCAATTTTAAATATGTAGCTAATGCAAAGGTTTCAATTTGCAGTTTCCATTTTTTTATTACACCTGGTAGAGATTTATTAAAGAGAATGTATGAGTAAACAAGTTTTCTATATGATTCTAATTGAAAATTACTTGTTTTAACAGAGATATTTAACATTTGTGATTACTAAAACTATAATCATGAAAATCTCATTTTTCTTGTAATGGATTATAAATGAAAATGGTGGGATTCGTTAATTTCATTTGGAGGGCATTGAAAGATTACCAGTCTTCTGTCACCCTCATGTAAGTTTTCAAAAAATGCTTTTCCAGCAAAAAATCCATGTCCAAGAGGACTATAAGGTACAATGCCTATTCCCAAATCCCTGCAGAATTTTGAGAAGAGTTAGAAAGAGATGCATTATCAGTGGTTCAACAGTGAAAAAAGACATGCATGGACCATAAGGCCAAGATAAAAAGGATCTCTACCTTATAAGTTCACTTATCCGTCTGCCACCTCTCTCATTGCTATCTTGATTATTTCTATTAGGTATCAAATAACATTAATTTATTCCCTATTCCTTTCAATCTCCTAAGAGATATGACCAAGATATGAACAAAAGAATTGCCACAATAACAATACTATTACATCTAGTGCTTGGCTTCCAAAATTTCGACTTTGAATCTGGGTTCATAACATGTAAGATTAGACAAGAAAAACAAATGTTCAGATTTAATAGCTGTCATGTCACAAACTTCAAAGTCAAGAAAATGATTTGACAAAATCAAAATGTCTCGAATGACTGATTAAATACATTTTTTATTGAAGATTTCAAGTTTACAAAATGAACAAATAAGTTGTGAGAAAAAGGCACAAGATATTCAGCAAAATATTATATACTGTGAATAGAGCTACATGTAAATAGGCCTTGAACCCTTCATTTCATTTAATCCTATAATCATAGTGTTCCAAAATCAGGATCTCAGCAATATATGGATTTCTAGTCTCACTGTCAATTGGGTTTAGCTTGGCAGGTTGGGAAGAATGGTTGTTATCCTCTCCACCCAACTTCAATTTCCACAAGTAACATGTTCAGATCTTAATGAGTATATTGTTGTAATCAATGTTGTGAGACTTTTCGGATTGCCAAGTTTCACCAAACCACCACTGACAAGAGTTACTGCCGTAAACTCTTCTATAATACTCCCCACTCCTCAAAACTCAACTGAAACACCTTAAGACTCACCAAACTCCTCTAAAACTCCTCAAGACTTGCCCTTAAGTTTCTGAACACAAGGGAACATGAATATGTCACAGCAGTTAGGGGTTTGGAATAACCTGTCAATGAAGCTTGCATTAACAAAGTTTCAAGGTTTCCTTGGGATAAACAAGAGAAGCAAGAGACCATAGATGCCAAGAAACTGTTCTTTCTCAGAAAAGGGGATCTTGTGGAAGATAAGAATGCATAAGGGTGTGATGAAAATGGAGATCCTGCCAGAGCCTTGGCCTGAATTGGCCTATCATTTACTTAAGTAAATTAGTTGTGAGTGGAGATTAAGTATAATATATGCATATCATGTTACGAACATCTCAATAACATCCCGATTTTATCTCGAAATCGTGATTTTTTGGCCTAATCGATGTTTGCCGATTTTAAAGATACTTTTATGGTATCTTAATTTTGCCAATGTTTGCCGATTTTTTACCGATATTTTCCCAATTTTTACAATTTTTTGGTTTTCCAAACCCTTGCCAATTTTATCCCGATGTCGATGTTCGCAATAGCGACCCCATAGTAGTACACCCCTTTTTTTCACAAAAGGGAATTATCATGTTCAAGTGTTCGCATCATTCAGATTTCATCATCAATCGACATTGTTTAAAGTTGTAAACCTATTCTGCATGTTATAATATAAATGAAGTTAGTAAGACCATTATGTATGTAACAACCTAGGTAATCCTACTTTTTTGGTGACAATTTCTATCCTAAGAGGTTTTTCGTCTCACTGATTCATGTGTGTTTCTAAACACGGATGATCGGCAAAGTTTTTCTCTCCAACCTCACCCCAAAGCTAGGGTGGATTTTGTCGTCAAGATCTTAGGTAAATCCAAGTGTTCTAGTCGAGTCTTTTGTAAAGTAATTTGGGAGTAATTAAGTTAATTGGCTAAATCGTTTTATTACAAATTACTTGGTCTACTAGATCGTATTTGAGTCGTAGAATTGGGTAAATAATTAAGAGTCTATAACAAGCGAGTGTTCCCCCTTCATGTATTAAATTGTAATATTTTGATGTAAAAAATATTTTAATGCATGTTCCCTCATATTTAGACACCATGGCTAAATGTTAATTTTTGTAGATGTTCTATGCTAGAAGCAATTTCACTTTTATTTCAGCAATCATACAAGTAGGTAAGCAAAATGCAGATAGAACATATAAGTATATCTTACAGAAGACAAATCAGAAACAGGAAAAATGTGTATATTCGTTTCGGCGGTCAACAGGATGCTTCAACCAGCAAAGTCTCCTTTGGTCAGCCAGCCCAGCATGTGTCACAACAACCCTCCAACCAGTAGATGAGTCAACCCAAGTCAACTCTGCAAAAGTCAACACTGTCCTGAAAATTCAACGCAGGGGCAGCAAGCTAAAAGTCAACGTAGCAGCAAAACGGTCAACCCTTTGACCTCGATTTTTGTGCCAGGTAGTACGGCCTTCATAAATCGAACCTTCCACCAATTTTCAGCTTGTTTGGACCAAGCGTTGACCACAGTCAACGCTGGTCAAAGTTACTGCGAAACCCTAGCAGCAGCAAATCCGTACTTCAGCTTGACCGTACAGTTTGTCCTCTTCGTCCTTCACACGTGTGGATTAAATTCGTTCTTCTTGGTAGCTCGTATTCCTAGATGAGAGAGGAAGATGTGAGTTGTGATGATGATGAAAATCTCTCCAACTTTTCCTGTATATATATCCATCATGAGGGTGTGTGACACATCTGTTGGGCATCCGAGCCTACATTACAAAACTGGCCGACCTTGCACATATAATTTATTGAAAATAATAAATTCAAAATATAAGTTCTGCTCATCGGATTAAGACATATTTTATATGGATTTTACACCTCTCACAAAGAGGAATCCAAAAAAAATATTAGCCTCTTAATTTGAGCATCTTAATATGGAGTTTGGACCTAGTTGTCCAAATTTAACACTCCCTCTCAACTAGGGAGAACTCCATCTATTAGTGCAATCAACATCGTGCGTCA
Source organism: Pinus albicaulis (assembly GCA_034641835.2). NCBI lineage: Eukaryota > Viridiplantae > Streptophyta > Pinopsida > Pinales > Pinaceae > Pinus > Pinus albicaulis. The sequence continues at coordinate 417,709,744 of CM076578.1, forward strand.
TCCCGCCGAAACTTGCTTTGTTGGCTTCTTTATTTCAGAACAGAAGTGGGTCAGTCACAAAGACATCATCCCCCGACTGACATAGTCAGTCCAGAGGTCCCAGACCTCACAAATCTTGATCTCAGATCAAGTGGTTGGACCGTGCCATCCTAGATAGAGAGTACGGCAATCTCTGATGCGTCCATCAGTCTTTGCTAATAGTCTCTAACTTTTCCACACCTCATTGGCCAAATGAGAGGTACTTCCCATGAGCCCCGAACTCAATGGGTAGGATGCATACGGGGCACAGAAAATGAGAGGTGAACCAACTCAAAATCACAACGGTGGGGTCCAAGCACACCACCAAGGTTGGCAAGCCTAGCCTTATGGTTGCCCATAGCTCCAAGAAGCTCTCCCCAAAGCCCCCCAGAGCTCCCAGAGCTCATCGTCCAACAGGACCCACATCATAGGGTCTTTCCACGACACCAAGACTCTCACGGAAGGTTAGGAACATGACCTTCCCCAAGGGCATTGTGAGAATATCCGCGACCTGCTCATCAGTTCCTATATGATCGAGCCTTACGGCGCCTCGCTGTACCATATCCCAGATAAAGTGGTACCAGCCATCAACATGCTTGGATCAATCATGGAACCCGGGATTCTATGACAAATGAATCCCCCTCTGGTTATCACAAAGGATAACGGTGGCATCTAGCACATGCTCGAACAGCTCTCAAGGAGCTTTCGCAACCAAGTGACTTCACAACAGGCCATACATGTTACAATGTATTTGGCCTCAGCGGTGCTCAAGACTGCCGACTTTAGATTCCTGCCCGAAGCAGATCTTCATGTGAAGTAGCATCCAGATGTGCTCTTGCGATCCACCACACTGCCAGCCCAATCGGCATCAGTACATCCACGGAGTGTCATACTCCTGGCAGTGTATCTCAGCCCATGGTCTGTCGTGCCTCAGAGATATCTCAAGAGTTTCTTGGCACCAACCCAGTGAATGTTATGATCAACCATGTGTTGACTCAAAGTGTTCACTGCACAGCATATGTTCGAACAAGTGTTCATTGAGAACATCAGTGTCCTTATGAGTTCACGATACTCAGTAGGACGGGCCCAACAACGTTGCTCCTCAACTTCTTAAAGTTGAGTTCCATCGGTGTCGACACGGACTTACAGTCCACCATTCCAAATCTTTTCAGAAGCTTCACAATATATTTTCCTTGAGAAAGGAAAATCTCTCCAGGTCTCCGCCAGACCTCCAGGCCTAGTAAATAGTGCATCAGTCCTAGGTCCTTCATCTCGAATTCAGCAGCAAGCTCCCTCTCACATTGATGAATGAGAGGGTCATCACCAATCAGGAAGAGGTCATCCACATATAGTACTAGAATGAGAGGCTTCTCTTTCACAACCTTGAAGTATAGGTTCGGATCAGCATTACTTCGAGTGAAGCCCAGCTTCATCAAGTAACTATCCATCCTTTCGTACCAAGCTCTGGGTGCTTGCTTTAACCCATAGAGGGCTTTCTTCAACCTGCAGACATAAGTGTCTCGATCTTCAAATCTCAGAGGTTGTTCCACATACACCTCTTCCTTTATTGCACCATGCAGAAAAGCGGTCTGGACATCCATCTGATGAAGACTCCATCCTTGTGTAGCAGCAAGGGCTATGATTGATCGGATGGTGGTATATCGTGCCACAGGTGCAAATATATCGTCATAGTCAATTCCTTCCTTTTGAGAGAAGCCACGGGCAACAAACCTTGCCTTAAACTTTTCAACACTCCCATCAGATCCATGTTTGATTTTGTAGAGCCATTCCGCAGTGACAACAGATTTGTCCTTCGGTCTCGGGACCACATCCCAGACATCATTCTTCATAATAGACTCATATTCTTCATGCATAGCATCCTTCCAGACTTGATGTTGGATGGCTTCCTCAAAAGATCCAGGTTTTGCGAGAGAAGTCATCAGTAAATGTCATATAGTAAGAACATCCCCCCAGGGATGTTACAGGCAACATACCAGAAATATCAGAATGGACCAGTTGCAATATCTCAGATGTCTTTGTGACACTTGAGGGGAAAGAAGGTCCCCTTGTTATGTTATATTCTTCAGCACAACCCTTACATACACCTTCCTTGCTTCGGGAAGGGCTTTCCAAATCTACGGTGCCATAGTTCGGTTTGTCGGATAGTATCACAAGTCATAGCTCCCAACGGACTCCCTCCAACCTGATAGAGTGTACCAACCCTAGAACCAATTGAGATAGCTTCCTTGAAGCTCTTCTTCCACATGAGCACCTTTCCATCAGAGAAAGTTACATTGAATCCTTTTTCTTCCATGGCAGATACAGACACAAGGTTCTTCTTCAATTTGGGTACATAGAGTACATCTTGTAGACGGAGGACTTGTCCTTGAGACAAGTGAAGGGTCACAGTCCCGGTCCCTTTTACAGGATAAGTGGCATTATCCCCAAGGATAATTTCTAGATTAGTATCCCTTTCAACCATGTCAAAAAGCGCTTCCTTGAATCCGGTGATATGTCTTGAGGCACCACTATCAATTAGCCAGACATCCATCGTGTCGGGCAGAGATGCAGCTGAGAGAGCAGATACCAGAATATACTCATTTCTTTTATCAACAACATTAGACTCCTCATACCTGGTATTTCTGGACCTCTTAGAAGGTTGATTGTTTCCTCCAAAGTGAGCCTTCCTCTTTCCTTTGGATTTGTCATTTCTTTGATTCCCATTCCTTCTGTTGTTGTTGTTATCGTCACTATCGGGAGAATCCTCCTTGAAGGGGCATTCTCTAGCATAGTGTCCAGGCCTATGGCAGGTGAAACATTTACCCTTCTTCTCTTGAGTCTTTGTCCTTCTTTTGTCCTTAGAACCACCAGAGTTCTTCTTTCGGGAATGAGCACCATAGGCAGCATTTCTTTCATTATCAAATTCCTTCATCCTTATTTCTTCTTGCATACATCTTGACAGAAGCTCATCAAAGTTAGGAATGGTATTATTGTTGAGGATAGTAGTTGTGAATACTTGCCATTCATATGGAAGTCTTCCAAGTGCGGTGAGAACCATCTCACGATCATCTATTATCTCCCCAATAGCTAGCAGATGGTTCCTGGTTTCGGTCAACTTCAGAAAGAAAGTTTGAACAGACTCATCTCGGCCCTTCTTCATATTCTTCAACTTGTTCTTGAGGAATAGCACTTGGTTCACATTGTTTACCTGAAACATAAGTATCAATTTGTCATACATCTCCTTTGATGTGCCTAGTTCAGATATGTAGGCAACCAGACTCTTATTTATGGATTCCCTGATCAGCAGCTTTGCTTTGATTTCTCCCTTCTTATACTTGTTTCTAACAGCAGCAGAGGCATTGGATGGAGGTTCTTGAATCCTCCCTGTCACATGATCCAGGAGATCAAGATCTTCTAATTTGAGATCTAATATCATCTTCCAGGGATGGAAGTCATCACTTCCGGTCAGCTTGTCATTCTCCTTGAATTCAAGACTAGTGGAACCCATTTCCACGATGATGATTGCTATAGATTGAGTTTGTCTTCACCTCAGCTCCGATACCATGTAAAGTTTTGTAGATGTTCTATGCTAGTAGCAATTTCACTTTTATTTCAGCAATCATACAAGTAGTGAGCAAAATGCAGATAGAACATATAAGAAGATCTTACAGAAGACAAATCAAAAACAGGAAAAATGTGTATGTTCGTTTCGGCGGTCAACAGGATGCTTCAACCAGCAAAGTCTCCTTTGGTCAGCCAGCCCAGCATGTGTCACAACAACCCTTCAATCTGCAGATGAGTCAACCCAAGTCAACTCTGCAAAAGTCAACGCTGTCCTGAAAAGTCAACGCAGGGGCAGCAAGCTAAAAGTCAACGCAGCAGCAAAACGGTCAACCCTTTGACCTTGATTTTTGTGCCAGGTAGTACGGCCTTCATAAATCGAACCTTCCACCAATTTTCAGCTTGTTTGGACCAAGCGTTGACCAAAGTCAACGCTGGTCAAAGTTACCGCGAAACCCTAGCAGCAGCAAATCCGTACTTCAGCTTGACCGTACAGTTTGTCCTCTTCGTCCTTCACACGTGTGGATTAAATTCGTCCTTCTTGGTAGCTCGTACTCTAAGATGAGAGAGGAATATGTGAGTTGTGATGATGATGAAAATCTCTCCAACTTTTCCTGTATATATATCCATCATGAGGGTGTGTGACACATCTGTTGGGCATGCGAGCCTACATTACAAAACTGGCCGACCTTGCACATATAATTTATTAAAAATAATAATTTCAAAATATAAGTTCTGCTCATCGGATTAAGACATATTTTATATGGATTTTACACCTCTCAGAAAGAGGAATCCAACAAAAATATTAGCCTCTTAATCTGAGCATCTTAATATGGAGTTTGGACCTAGTTGTCCAAATTAAACCTATTCTGCATGTTATAATATAAATGAAGTTAGTAAGACCATTATGTATGTAACAACCTAGGTAATCCTACTTTTTTGGTGACAATTTCTATCCTAAGAGGTTTTTCGTCTCACTGATTCATGTGTGTTTCTAAACACGGATGATCGGCAAAGTTTTTCTCTCCAACCTCACCCCAAAGCTAGGGTGGATTTTGTCGTCAAGATCTTAGGTAAATCCAAGTGTTCTAGTCGAGTCTTTTGTAAAGTAATTTGGGAGTAATTAAGTTAATTGGCTAAATCGTTTTATTACAAATTACTTGGTCTACTAGATCGTATTTGAGTCGTAGAATTGGGTAAATAATTAAGAGTCTATAACAAGCGAGTGTTCCCCCTTCATGTATTAAATTGTAATATTTTGATGTAAAAAATATTTTAATGCATGTTCCCTCATATTTAGACACCATGGCTAAATTATTTGAGTGTTAGAAAAATTATTAATCTCCTCGAGTCAATTAATTAAATTTTCTCGCAAAAATAAATTTGAATTAGAAGCTAGAAATTTAATTAATTTTAACTCTTAGAAAAGATTAATTCTCTAAATTAAAAATTTCTTGGGTTCTAGAAGAATTAATTTTTGGATGTCCTCGGCCAAGGGAATATTCAAAATTTCAAGAGTGTTTAGACCCTTCGGCCATGATAGTTAAATCAAAATCAGTTTTTTGAGGAAATTAACTCAAAATAAAATAATTTCGACAAAAGAGATTAAAAGATAATTAAATTTTTATCAACAGTCGAGATTACTTTGATGGGGATCAAGCCAGTTAGCCCTTGGACAATTTAGCTATAAATTAGAAGTCATTTATCATTCAAAGGATCCGATCTTTTAGATCATGTACTAGCTCTTGAAGCTCTTGTAAACTTTTCTAGAATAATACAATGCAAAGTCTTTGGGGTTTTACTTGATGGTAGTGTTCCTCAACGGTATTTTATAGTAACTTGTGTTTAATATTTTGTTGATATTATTTACAAGCTGCTATTTAATAGCTCTTGTAGATCAATTTATTGCACAAGTATATTGCTTAAATTTTTGGGTTTTTAAAATAGCATTAAGATTTTTATTTGATTGGCAGGTATCTCCAATCTTTGAAGATTTAATCATTATTTTATACCTCTATTAATTTAACGGCTTATATTCTAAGTGTGCAGAAATCATCTTTATTCAAAAACTTTGGGCATTTGGGGAAGTCCTCGGTTGGACTAGTCGACTCCCGAAACTTAAGATCTGTAAAGCCTTCCAGAGTAAAACTCCGAGAATATCTAATGAAATATATCTTGTAGGCTAAGAAACTGGATTCGTTCCCCAGGGCCTCCGAATCCCAAATCTGGCGAATCGGATACGATTCTCCAGGATTCGTAACGGATTCTTGGGATTCGGCCATATCCGTACAGGGTACGGCGAATCCCAACTGTACCCTATACGGATACGGCCGAATCTTGTACAGTCGGATTCACTGTTTCAAAAAGTGCGAATTTTGGTGATAAAAAACAGATTTTGACTCATTCTTTCTCACCGATTTGTGTTTGTGAAGTGAGCAAGGAGCAAGGGTTTGCAAGAAGAAAGGGTTAGCAAGGAAAAAGGGAGTTCTTTCGAAGAGATTCGAGCATCTGGTAAGTGTATTGTCCCTCTATATTTTGCATTTAGTTCGCTGTTAGTGTTTGCATGTGCATATGTTTTATATATTTGGTTATTTTTGTTTAATTTTTACAGTATTCATGGCTCAATCAAAGGCAGCATGACAGGGGCAAAGAAAGGGGAAGAATGTCCCCATTGGAGATGCCCCTCCTGTCCCTGTTTCATCAGGGTCTGCAAGTATTCCATCTATTGGAAGTGAGGCTGCAACAGCAGCTTCAAATGTGCAGGGAAAACAAACTCATGACCCCAAATACCCATTGTGGAAATATGTGACAAGAGAGGGAGGGGCAGGAAAAAAGGGAAAAGGACGAAGAAATTGTTCATGGAAATGCAATGTATGTGACGGCCATTTCACTTCCACATATTTCCATGTGAAAGCTCATCTGTTGGGTATTCCAGGTTCTGGCATTAAATGTTGTACAACAATTGAATCGGCACAGAGGAAGGAAATGGAGAAAGAGAAATTTGTTGGTGAGGCAAATGTGGCATCAAAATAAATAAAAAAACAAGAATGATGATCCCCTTCCATTCTTAAGGAAAAGCAACAACAAGTTCCCTTTTGAGACTTTTAGTAGGGGACAATCAGCAAAGAGAAAGGCAACTGCAGTTGGTCCAATGGACAAGATTTTTCAAAAAAAGAAGAGGGAAGAGCTTGATCTCACCATTGCATTTTTTTTCTATCAGAACTTCATATCCTTTAATGTTGCACGGTCACCTCTATTTATTGAGATGTGTCGAGCTCTTAGTAGGGGACAATCAGCAAAGAGAAAGGCAACTGCAGTTGGTCCAATGGACAAGATTTTTCAAAAAGAGAAGAGGGAAGAGCTTGATCTCACCATTGCATTTTTTTCTATCAGAATTTCATATCCTTTAATGTTGCACGGTCACCTCTATTTATTGAGATGTGTCGAGCTCTTAGTCATGGGGCTCCATCAGGGTATGTGCCTCCTGGGTCAGAGAAGCTCAGAACCACATTGTTGACAAAGGAAAAGAAAGAGGTGGACAAAATGCTTGAGCCTATTAAATCAGCATGGCCAACATCTGGGGTTAGCATTGTTTATGATGGATCGACAGATCCAGCACGCCACCCACTCATCAACTTCATGGTGTCATCCTTGAATGGTCCAGTTTTCTTGAAATCAGTGGATGCACTTGGATAGTACAAGGATGCACAATATATGGGTGAGTTATTTATTAAAATTATTGAAGATGTAGGTGTCGATTGTTGTGTGCAAATCATTACAGATAATGCACCTGTTTGCAAGGCTACTGGCATGATTGTGGAAGCAAAATATCCACAAATATTTTGGACACTTTGCATTGTCCATTCATTGAACTTGGCACTGAAATCTATTGCTTCTGATGTGCTTTGGATTGGAGCCATTATTGAGGATGCACGGCATATCCGCAACTTTGTACAAAACCATACAAATGCCCTCACTATCTACAAGGAGTACAACAATATATCATTGTTGAAGATTGCGGATACATTGTTTGCCTCTTCATTCATCATGTTGAAGAGGTTGAAGGAGGTCAAGACCGCTCTTGGGGCCATGGTTATTTCAGAGTTTTGGTCTTTTTGGAGAAAGATGGATCAAGCAGCCTCAAAGAAAGTGAAGGACACAGTGTTGGATGATCTATGGTGGGAGAAGGTAGATCTAGTTATTCAGATCATGGAGCCTATTATTTCCTTGCTCTGATTTGCAGATACAGACCAACCCATCCTAGGAGAGGTTTATGAGGGATGGGATTCCATGATTGAGTCTGTGAGGACCATTGTTTTACAAAGTCAGTGCCCAGAGTACGAGCCATCACCAGAGACCTTCTTCACCAGCATACAGGATATTCTTGTCAGCAGATGGGACAAGAATTGTACACCTTTACATTGTTTGGCTCACTCCTTGAACCCAAAATACTACAGCCATGAGTGGCTGAATGGTGGACCTTCCCGCAGATTCCTTCCTCATATGGATGGTGAAATCTCACAGGGGAGGAAAGATGCATTGAGGAGGATTTTTCAGGAGAGGGCATCCCTTGGTGAGGTGGAGGATGCCTTTGCAGAGTTTTCCACTAGCACTGGGCGATTTGCAGGCTATGATGTGATTCGAGACAGGGGGGATAAGAAGCCCTATTCTTGGTGGGCAACTCATGGGGCAACAAGCCCTCCTCTACAGCAGTTAGCCATGAGGCTCCTCTCTCAGGTGACTTCATCCTCTTGTTGCGAGAGGAATTGGAGCACATACGGGAATTTGTATAGTGTGAAGAAGAGCAGGCTTGAGCAGTCCAGGGCAGAAACAATGGTGTATGTGCACACCAACCTTTGTCTCATCTACAGGCAGAGGGAGGTTTGGTTGAAGGGAAAGAAAAAGATGTGGGATGTCTTTCTTGATGATATGGGTCTGGACAGCAGTGTTGAGTTGGCATTGGCCAACTTGGATCTCAATGTGCTAGTGCTAGAGCCTGTCATATTTGATGATAGAGTAGAGGCATCATCCTCCACACCAGCAGATGCAGAGATGACAGAGGAGGAGGATGCATCAGAGCCAGAGGAGAGCAGTGGTGAGCATGATGATCGAGATGAGGACAGTGATGTTGATTATGATGATGAGGATTGATGACTCATTGACTCTGACTCATTGAGGCTTCAGGCTTGTAGTCTTGGAGACTGTATTTTTTTTGTATTTTCTATTTATATTTTCCATTGGCAGTGTATTTATGTAACACATTTTGATTATGATGACTTAATGAGAAAACTACAGTATCTTACTATCTTGTCTTTCTGAGTAAATTTGACAATTGTATGAGTATCAATGTATCAAATTTCAATGTATCATGTATGAGTATCTAAGATCTTAAATCTATGTTTGAATCAATGAAGTTGTATGAATTTGTGTAAAAAATATCTAATTTTTAATATATATATATACAACGTATCGTATCCTGGAAGTGTCCTATTCTGGGGGTCACCGTATCCCGAATCCGATTCTCGAATCCCCGTATCCCCATATCCCCGTATCAGGTGACTTAGCTTGCAGGGATTTTTTGGGCTAGTACCTAAAAATAAAAAATAAAAAAATTATCTTCAAAATATTGTGCTAAATAGTTAGATCTGACTAGACAGTCTCAAATCTACAGATCTGGGAGCGGATTTGGACTCATACTCCTCAGATATGATAGATCTGTAACCTATTTGTATAGATTTGTAACTTATTTGTAAAGATCTATAATTTATTTGTGTAGATTTGTAGTTTTGTAGCATAATTTTGAATTTTAACACTTGGGTTTTTGAGATTTTCTCTAATTTTGTACATATTGGATATTGGATTTTTCTCTTTTCACTTGAGCAGGAATAGATCTGAAAATCAGCCTAGGAAATATTCATATCTGAGCCAGAGCTAGACCCTGGAGGGCAAGATCTGGGCTCAAACCTTTGTTGGCAAGGATAAACAACAAGATCATTTAGTGGAATTTCAGATCTGGGGCTTGATAAATTTCTGAGATCATTTGAAGGCAGATACACACAAATATGGAACTGAAATCTCATTATTTGGCAAGGGTTTATACTCAGAAATTTTTTGGGGCCAAGGGTAGGAAAAACCTGTCTGCGTCCTTCTTCAAATCCTCCTTTGCATCCTCTCCAACCCTCTGCTTCCTAACGCTGCAGTCTCCTCCTCCACGCTGCCCCTAAAAAGCTCAATGCTGCAATTAAATCTCACTGTTTAGTCCCTCACGTCACAGTAATTAAATTTGCAGTCTTTCACTAAGTTGGATCAAGACTTGGGCAGCAGATCTAGGTGTGGGTGAATCAATTGCTGATCTAGAGATTATCTTCTAGCCTTAAGGGATCCCCGGTGCACATTTTCTGAACCCTATTCTTTCATTTCAGTTTCACTAAACCAATGATAATTTTAAAACTGTTTTGAGGATTTGATATTAAAAAATCAGTTTTATCATTAGGCTCATTTATCTCTACCTTACTCCTCACTGATATTTCATTTTTCCTGTCCTAAGACTGAACATCGTAAGAAGTTACAAGTGTCTTTGATTGGTTCATGTTTGGACATTTGATAAGAGATACCTAATATATAAGAATTTTTGCCAGAGTGATAAATCTAAGAAATCATTGAACACTGTTGTCCTAAAAGTAATCTCTGAAATCTAAGTGTTTTATCTTGCTGACAAAGGAAATTGTTTGCATTTGTGAAAATATTTAATTGCAGATTTTGTTTGGTATATTGTTTGCCGATTTGACATTCATTTGGCATTTGAAATATTACTGTTGTCACAAAATTTTCATTGTTGTCCCGGGTGCAACCTCAGAATTTTCTAGTTCATTTCAGTAAGGTTAATTTTGGCATTTGAATTTAAGTTTGAATACTTGTTATTTGCTTCCTAAAAAGAATTTAATCTCATTTGTTTTGGTGGTTAGATCTGGGAAATTGATTAGTGAATGATAGATGTGTTGAGATCTAATTTTCTCTAAGCTAAGTGGCATTGAAAGAAATTTATTCTAAGTTGCATTTTCAATTGGGATCTAATTAAATACTTTCAGCTATTTGAAAATCTCTTGGATAAGTAATTTGGGAATTGCAAGCAATTGTCATTAGTATTTTACATTGAGATTTATACTGTCAATTGGCGGCAAATTGTGTTGTAATATTCCCAATTAGCAGCAGTTAATTGGAAATATTAATTTTGATTAATTTTGCCTTTATAAAGTTAAAATAAAAATAAAGTGGGTGAAAGGAGAACATAACTCACTCTAAACATAAAGTTCACTCCCTAGTAGACACGACTTTGTAACTTAAGTGGGCCAAGGGGGGCAAAGAGACCACGTAGATAGGGGACCCACTAGAGCACGTGGAGGGACTGCGCAGGTTGAGTTGGCAGCGTGGGGCCAAGAGAGGCTACGTTGGAGATGATGGGCCTAGGGTTTGAGAGAGAGGCCAAGTTATAAAAGGAGGAGAGCCTCCTCATTTTGGTCATTCGATGTTTATGATATTGAGCTGGTCATTTCGACTTCTTGAGCACGCTAGTTGTTTAGCTAGTCTGCAGCATTGTTTAGTGCACCGAGTGTCTCCATTCGGAGATCTCACCCTCAGCCCTGGGGGACTTTGAGTGCCTGCTCGGAATAGGCTGTCCCATCAGTATTTTGCAGGAGGATTGGTGTTTGGCTTTTGTGGAGGAGTAGTGCATTCATAGACTACGCAGTCTTGAGAGGGAGGACGTAGTCCATTTCTTGGGAGCTCCGGATTGGGTTCTTTTGGAGGTTTCGAGCTTTGAGATTGAGCAAGGGGCCAGCCCTTGCCTATTGGAGGATTTTGGCAGAATTTGAGGCAGTATTTTGGGGGATTCCCTTCAGTGTCAGCGCAGAGCCTTGGAGGATAGCGTTGATCCTCAAGGGGGTGATTTTCGGAGGTTGTCCATTCCAGAAATGCTCTCTGGGCTTTTCTGGGTTTGGTGAGTAGAGGCTGATTCCAAAGTTTCAGCTTATTCCGAGTAGGGGAGCAGCCCCAAATACACATCTTGTTCCAGCAGTAGCAGCGACACAGCAGTTTTCCAGCAGCTTGGACGCAGATCAGAGAGCAGCCATTCCATCAGCATTCTGAGAGTATTTCTTCACTTGCCTTGTGCAAGTCTAGGTGCCATCACTCTGATCACCTATTGTACTCACTTATATTTCTCAGCATAATAAAATGGCTTAGCATTCTCTCTGCATTTCTTGAGTATCTGTTACATGTTCTATATATATGCTATTGTATGCTTGCACTACTGTTATTATTCTCCTCGAGCATTCCAGTTACTATACCACTTGGTGTGTTTTCCCCATACTCTTAGACAAAGTCTGGAAAGGGCCAGATAGCCTCCAGATCTCACCCTCTTTTCAGAGGTGAAATATCTGGTAAATGCCCTCCCAGTCCATCTCTAGTTGGAGTTTGCTTGTGTTTTAGAGAGATCCCTGAAAGGGGACATTACAGTGGTATCGGAGCCTCAGTCTTGGCTTAGCCGTGGAGATCTTTTCCTATGAACAAAGAGGGTAGGCAGAATCTTACCCACCAAACGCAGTAGAGGTGGAAAATATGGGGTTCTCACAACAGTGTGACCAGCATTTACCAGCCTTCAGTAGGCCAACCAGGATCACGATGCCTACATTCTTACCTCCAGTACCGAGTGAGAAAGGGAGGCAGCATGATCATATACCCTTTTAAGATTATTTCCGCGAATGGCAGTCCATGGGGGAAAACTTTAGAGCAGCTTTGCCCTTCAGAGATTATTGTCAGCTCAGGCAGGATGAAGGAGGAAGGAACAGTGGGGGATCTGGCACGCAGAGTTCAGAGTTGCAGCGTACCACTGGGAGGACACCTTTTCCCACGTATGATGGATCCACTGATTTCACGGTTCGAGATCAGGTGGAAAAGTTGGATACCTCTTTCCAGCTTGACCGAATAACGGAAGGGGAAGCCATCAAAATGGCTACCTCGCACTTGGAGGATGAGGGCACACAGGATCATGGGGAGCATGTGGATACAACCAGCATGACGCAGGGGTCACCAGTGTTGGAGACTTCCTTGACCGCATCGGTTGACATCTCAGTAGAGAGAGTAGAGCTTACCCCAGTAGTGCCATCCATTGAGGCGATGACCGAGGTAGTGCCCGAGTTATCGGGTGGTAGCAGTGCGCGGCAGATGGGTGCGGTGCCAGGAGATGTATCCACCTTTGATGAGGCACTAGGAGATACAGAGGTATTGGACAATGGTCGCACACAGCGGTGTCATCAGCGTCGAGCCGACCTTCTAGTTTTGAGAGGGAAGGCCACATCAGTACGAGAGGCTATTTTGTTACAATACGTGGAGCTAGAGGGCATGAGAGTGGTTTGTGCCCACATTGGGGAACGGTTGGAGTCCCTAATGGTATAGCTAGAGGGCACATTGGATTGTCAAAGCAGCCCCCTTCAGGCATGCATAGTCGGGGCTAGCAGCATTATTGGGTCACCTCTTTCCATTGGAGAGAGAGAGGCTGAGCCACCTAGTCAGATCTCATACGTTGACTTGGTTAGCAGGATGAGACGATCGGAGTTGCACAAGGTGCAGCATCCACATGTTGAGGTGGGATGGCGAGAGATTTTGAGTTGTTACCCGGTGAATGGGTTATGATGATAGTGGTGGACCCGGGTGTAGTTCAGCAGGAGTTTCCAGGTGCTGGGAATACAGGAACCCCATATTGGCATTGGGATCTAGGTGGGACTACCTGTCGTTTCCTAGGCAGGTTGGTTGACTATGTCTTGGAAGGTACAGTTGGCCTAGCAGTTGAGCATGCGCATTTGCTAGGGGAGTTTCAGTCAGCTCCAATGGCCAACCAGTTTATGGACAGACTCCCTAGGTTGTCTTGGTATGACACTTGTACATGGGGTCACAGAGTGATCAACATACCTTTCCAGAAGCTTGTCGGAGGAGGTGGCATTGGCAGGCCACCAGATGGCGCCTTGTCTGGGGCCGCCAAGGATTCTTCACCTTTGTGTGGGGCACAGAGGACACGGCGAAGCCGAGTAGTGGTGGTATCACTATTGACACATAGGGAGATTCACGTCTCGGACCCCTCAGGGAGGGTTTGGAGTGATGATCCATTCATCGGCGGGTATAGTGATGCGACGGTGGAGATGATGATACCGATTGGGGGTGTCCGACATGTAGAGGCACAGCTCTAGGTCATCACATCCAAGGATGTGTGGGAGCCTCTAGCATTGAGCAGTGGACTACTGGTGGAGAGGGAGTTGCATGGTGGTGTACCGTAGTGTGTGGGACTGCATTGTGGAGTAGGAGTGTCCTACATCACATTGAGAACACGCGAGGAGTGACCGATGCCTTGACACAGACAAGGCATAGGACGGTACTGGGTGGTACAACAGTAGTCGGAGGTATCCAACAGTGTAAAGGGGTGTGCCTCAGTGTGCAGTGGCATGTCGAGGAGTACATGGATGATCGGTGGTATGTGGAGGCATACGGTGCTGCACAGCAGGGTCGTAGAGCATTGCCTCCAGGGAGACTCACGAACAGGGACACCGAGCTTACCTTTGGGGGTATTTCACCTAGGATCGATGGAGAGACAGATGAGCGATACTTGACAGTATCTGTGGGGACTCACGCACCTGACCCTCTTCTACATCACTCATGGGCATAGTCGATTTTGTCGTTGTCCTTTGGCACTTTGGGCATGAGCAGCAGGGTTCGCGAGGCTCACCCAAGATATTTGGATGACACTCAGCACACTAGGGGAGAGACTTCTCAACAGTGACACTGGGTCGGGGCGCTAGTTGACAGCCACAGGTTAGGGGATGAGATGATCCTCTGCAGGGGCGGCACATCAGTCATCGCTGAGCCTATGCCTGGGGAGCGGGTCATGAGGGAGACATGCGTCACTTTCCCTCAGAGCATGCCGAGATCATGCATGAGCAGAGGATACTGGGTACAGCAGAGGTAGCATCCCAGTATGTGTCTGGGCTCCAGACAATGTATCGGCACACTATCGAGAGGGTGGATGGCATATTCAATGCAGATGAGGTGGCGGAGGTAGAACAGGAGGGCATTCCTTCTATATGCCAGGGTGAGGACTCTTCTTTATATGAGTCCATAGGATCAGTTGGGGACGCTTTTGGGGAGTGAGAGCAGTCATGCAGAGATGATGACAGTAGACTGGAGCTGCATTCCAGTGTCCAGGGTGAGCAGTCAGGGGACTCTACGGGAGATACTCTGGGCGATGAGTCACTTGTGAAGTTCAGCCAGAGCAGCATATGATGGAGCCTGAGTCAGCAGAGGAGGATACTATGCACATCATGCATGATAGTCCTTTGGGGGAGAGCCAGATGGAGGCTCACATCGAGTTCGTGATGGGTATGCGGCTAACCTTGGGGTCAGCCATTGAGGAGGAGCAGTCAAATGCACTAACATCGTGTACGGTGACAGCAGTTGTAGATCCATATCCTCTAGAGATGTTGGAGGTTGATGGGATATTTCTGCAGGGGGCTAGGGGACGGCAGGAGCTTCACATTCCCGATGAGAGGGATGAGTTGTTGGAGATGGTGGAGCATCCATCTTTGGGCCGACACATTGATGAGGGACAGATAGATGTACGTACAGTCGGCCGAGCTACAGTACTTTCAGTGAGTAGTACTCTCCAAGAGCACATCGATGGGGCTTGCAACATATCTTGCCCACTTTGGCCCATTATAGAGAGAGGGGCTTCCTTCTACAGGCAGCTTCCATTGGCAGATAGGGCAGAGCAGTGGGAGTTGATTACGGGCTAGCGACAACACTCTGGGCATGTTCCATGTGCAGTTGTTGCTACATTGGATTCTTCTTCCATGATGGACTGGCGGGAGATCATGAGCTGGTACCCTCTTGATGGTACGGTATTCTTCGTAGGGAGCACAGCGGAGCAGGGGCCCTTAGACATAGTAGATGTTACAGATTCCAATTGGCAGGAGGGCACAGGTCGTCGTTTCTTCAACACTCCATCCCGATTTCAGGAGAGCAGGATCAGCGTGGGATTGAGTCAGGACTTGGAATGGAGAGAGGTGATGAGTTGGTACACAGTTGATGGGACAACTTACACAGTCACAAATACAGCGCAGCAGGAGTCATGGTCTTCACCTCTTAGAGCACCGGTCATAGCCAGAGGCAGAGCGCAGTCCGAGCCGTGGGTGATGATTGGCCATGGTGGCGTTGGGATCCGAGAGGATTGTTTGTTCGCTGGTACAGTGAGAGATCAATTTTGGATCCCGGCACTGAGCGATCCCTCCATTTCAGGGTGATACAAAGGACAGGGAAGATTCAGTAGTGCATCTGGGACCCAGACACATTTTACAGTGATGGTGGGGAGCATCAGCTAGAGCGGATGCTGGTTCAGGCATTGCTTGAGGACAAGCAATTTTTGGCGGGGAGGACTGTAATATTCCCAATTAGCAGCAGCTAATTGGAAATATTAATTTTGATTAATTTTACCTTTATAAAGTTAAAATAAAAATAAAGTGGGTGAAAGGAGAACATAACTCACTTTAAACATAAAGTTCACTCCCTAGTAGACACAACGTTGTAACTTAAGTGGGCCAAGGGGGGAAAAGAGACCACGTAGAGAGGGGACCCACTAGAGCACGTGGAGGGACTGTGCAGGTTGAGTTGGCAGCGTGGTGCCAAGAGAGGCTACGTTGGAGATGATGGGCCTAGGGTTTGAGAGAGAGGCCAACGTTATAAAAGGAGGAGAGCCTCCTCATTTTGGTCATTCGATGTTTATGATATTGAGCTGGTCATTTCGACTTCTTGAGCACGCTGGTTGTTTAGCTAGTCTGCAACATTGTTTAGTGCACCAAGTGTCTCTGTTCGGAGATCTCACCCTCAACCCCGAGGGACTTCGAGTGCCTGCTCGGGTGAGGTTGTCCCATCAGTATTTTGCAGGAGGATTGGCGTTTGGCTTTTGTGGAGGATCAGTGCATTCATAGACTGCGCAGTCTTGAGAGGGAGGACGCAGTCCATTTCTTGGGAGCTCCGGATTGGGTTCTTTTAGAGGTTTCGAGCTTTGAGATTGAGCAAGGGGCCAGCCCTTGCCTATTGGAGGATTTTGGCAGAATTTGAGGCAATATTTTGGGGGATTCCCTTCAGTGTCAGCGCAAAGCCTTGGAGGATAGTGTAGATCCTCAAGCGGGTGATTTTCGGAGGTTGTCCATTCCAGAAACGCTCTCTGGGCTTTTCTGGGTTTGGTGAGTAGAGGCTGATTCCAGAGTTTCAGCTTATTCCGAGTAGGGGAGCAGCCCCAAATACTCATCTTGTTCCAGCAGTAGCAGCTACACGGCAGTTTTCCAGCAGCTTGGATGCAGATCAAAAAGCAGCCATTCCATCAGCATTCTGAGAGTATTTCTTCACTTGCCTTGTGCAAGTCTAGTGCCACAACTCTGATCACCTATTGTACTCACTTATATTTCTCAGCATAATAAAATGGCTTAGCATTCTCTCTGCATTTCATGAGTATCTGTTACATGTTCTATATATATGCTATTGTATGCTTGCACTACTATTATTTTTCTCCTCGAGCATTCCAGTTATTACACCACTTGGTGTGTTTTCCCCGTACACTTAGACAAAGTCTGGAAAGGGCTAGATAGCCTCCAGATCTCACCCTCTTTTCAGAGGTGAAATATCTGGTAAATGCCCTCCCAGTCCATCTCTGGTTGGAGTTTGCTTGTGTTTTAGAGATATCCCTGAAAGGGGATATTACATTAGGTGGTCCACTACATATTCGAACCCCGTTACCTTTTAACCCAAGCAAATGTGCTTTCACCCATGTGTATGATCCCTTAAACTCCTTTTTACACTCACTGCAAACCCATGCCAATGATCCCCCTCCTTGGATCTTCCCAACAGGAGTTACATATTTCCAAAGTGGTGACTTTGGATCAACTTTAGGGGCAGATTCAATTTCATGTTCCACTTCCTCTGCCTCACGAATGACTGAGCTTGAAGTTGTCATGATTGATGATGATAATGTAAATGATTATGACACTGCAAAATAAAATCGACAAATATTAAAATTTAAAATATCGAAATTGTTAAATCAGGATTCAAAACTCTGTTTTATAAATTAAATATTTGAATTTTGAGCTATGGCAACTTGCAAGTAATAGCTAAGTAAATACACATACAATTGTTGATCCTATGTGTTTCTAACTTTCTTGTTTCACTTCACTTGTTTCAACTTTCAACTTTCTTGTTTCACAGTTCACTTCACATCCAATTGTTGATCCTATGTGTTTATGGCTATGAATGCTAGCTTACAATGCAACGTTTTGGGCAGTGGGTTTTAACTTTTCGTATTGAACTGTAGTAGTTTCAAATTTCACTTTGGATGAATCATGATAACTATTAAAACTTAAGTCTTAAAATTAAAAATTTAAATTCGGTATCCAATGTTATCATCTATCTAAGAAGAGTATATTTTCTCCTTTTTTAATTTGAATGCACAGGAATCCTCTTCCTACATAAGGGTTTGAACTTTGGGGCTATGTGGAAGTAGTATGAACCACCTTTAAACTAATTCTGTGGAGTTCGGACTCTGGACAGCAGATAAACATTGGTATAAAAGTTAAAACTAGAAGGTTAGAACTTAGAAGCCCTGGTCCAATATCATGTTGTAAGTTGTAACTTGTGACAGGAAGCTTAACTGATTGGTTTAAACTCTAAGCTTGATACTGTGTTAAATTTTAATTTGGAAGGAAGTTGTTATCTAATATTTCCTGCTTTAGTGAAAATTTATGGAAGATGATAATTTTGGTCCCCAAGGACAGTGACCAATTTCTTGGATTTTGGAATTTTCTATGTAGCTAGAGGTGTCTAGCAGATATGCAGCTAGAGACTGAAATTTGTAAATATCTATGCCCCAAATTCATATATGGAAAAATAGTAAATACAGAACTTAGAAGGCTGATAATCTAAAGCTGATTGAAGATTCACTTCAAAATCAGAAATGGTCCTCATAAGAGACTCGAAAACTTTAAATGTGCTCACTGTTTTGTTGGAACCTATTTTAAATTTAGTATGTGGTAGTAAAATATGCAGGTATCAACTTTCAAGCCATTTTAATTAAATAATAAAAGTGCCACAAACCTGGTGCCTTTGAACGCTGGAGCCCCGCAGCAAACTTGCAAACTTCAAAGTTCAAAGTTTGAACTTGGACGCTGGAACCTGAACGTTGGAAGTTGGAATGATGGACAGT
The DNA here is from genome assembly GCA_034641835.2 of Pinus albicaulis. Lineage (NCBI taxonomy): Eukaryota > Viridiplantae > Streptophyta > Pinopsida > Pinales > Pinaceae > Pinus > Pinus albicaulis. The sequence goes on from CM076578.1 coordinate 417,728,618, forward strand.
GGAATCCTAGAGTTGGATTCTAGAACGATGCAGCTTACAAGAGGCAGCGGCAGCAGCAAACTTCAAAGTTTCTAAGCCGGCAGACTCAGAGGCAGTGGCAAAGTTTCTAAGCCGACAGAGGCAGCGGCAAACTTGCAAAGGGAAACAAAGAAAACACTGACAGTAGACAACGCTCAAGCAGCAAACTTGCAGAGGGAAACTAACAGTGGACAACGGACAATGCTCATGCAGCAAACTCGGAAAGTTGAAAATTGAAATGTTAAAACTTAACGCAGACAGTGTTGGTCTATTCACAGCGAAAAGTTAACACAGTCGACTTACAAGTGGCTAGGTTTTGGAGTCACAGCTCACAAGAGTCACAACCATCCGGCATCAACTTTAAAGTTTTAAACGATAAACATTAAACTTCTAAACCGTAAACGATAAACTATAAACCTCAGAAATTAGAATGTTCTGTTCCAGGTGGCGTTATGTAAAAATCGTGAAACGTATTCCGAAATGGTGTATCAGTTAAAAAATTAAACGATATGTATTTGTTATTTGCCGGATCGGGCTGTTGAAATGTCAATACGTTTTCATAGTTTCCCGAAAACGGATAGTTTAAAAAAAAACGCCGGAAATACGTTTCCCGATTCATATCCCCGTTTCCGAAAATCTGATACGGGAAAAAACATTTTTTTGGCCGTATTTTTGAGGTATCGTACAGGTATCCGTATCCAGTACGGTAAATGGCGTTTTGGGTAGGCTGGCATGCCGTTTCCGGCAACTTATGAAATTTGATAATCTTTCGTTAGGGCCTTCTCGCATTGCAGAAGTTAAAGGTAACAATACCTTTGTCTTACAGAATTTGGAGGGCCAATATTCTTCATTGCCAGTCAATAGAAAATATTTGAAACATTATATCTAGTACTAAAATTGCTTCAACCATTCATCACTATATATTACCAGTCTGTTTTATTTTTAAAAAAAGTATGATCATTTTCAACAAAGACTCCATTAGCCCGAGGAGAAGGCACTTGGATCTACATGTTCTTTGCATCCTACAGGAGGAAGTAGTCCCCAGTTGGAGTCGATGTTGTAACATATTTGGTTTTGATAAATTAGATATTTTTTTAGAAGAAAAATAAAAACAAAAAAATGTTAAGAAAAAATAAAAAATAGAAAAAAGCAACAAAAGAAAAGAGTGAAAAATGAAAAATAATAAATAATAAAAGGGGATAGAATAAAACGCTAGATAAGAAATAAATGAAAAATAGAAAAAAATCGTATTCCCCGAAGTATGGCAAGCAAATTTAAATGTCGCCCTGATTTAATAGTTTAAACTTTAATTTGTATTTGATTAGCAATAAAATGTAATTAGCGTGATTGTTAAACAGGATTTAACGACTAAGCAACCTCTGACAAGACATTTTGTCGTTTTTCTTAAACTCCTGCCATGGTGAAATCATCATGATCTACGCTTTGAAGTAATCAACGACTCATATACGTTTCGTACCCCCCAAGCCCATCTGACGTTTAGTCAATGAGCAGGGTGCGAAAAGTCATTCCCCAAATACTACCTTCGCCATGTGCCCTCCCTTCATCCATTTCGCACCCCCTCACTGCAATACCACAAACCGTGTCCCCCCCCCCCGAAAACCACTCCCACTCATTCAAACAACATTGACTCCTCTCCTGCCAAAACTCACCACCACTCCCGTTTTGCCAAGAGTCGGCCCCTTCTACCAATCACGTCCCCCCACTTGTAAATCATCCATTAGTCATTAAATTCTTCCCCCCGCTCCTCCATAATGGACAATTGCACGACTAAATAGCAATTTTCAAAGGTTTAAGCTCATTTGTTTAAACAGAAAGAGATAATTGTCAGCTTGTTTATCCATCCCACTACTACTATAACCATTAAAAGGACTAAACCATCGTACTAGTCACAGAGCCGAAGCAACATTTTGTTAGTAGCCAACCAAATTGAAGATCTTCACCAGATTTTCACACAGCAAAGGAAATCAAACTTTCTCTAGGTAAATACAGTCCTTTACCTTTCCTCTGCAACTATGTTTTCAAAAAAGAAATCCAAGAACTCTGATAATCCCATGCTTCCTCCTCCTATTGACTTAGACCATGAACCTTTGGTGGACCAGCATTATAAAGTTGCAGAAACCAATTTTGAGTTTGATTTATTCAAACTCCACAATTGGTTAAAACAGAAGTATCTAGACTCAACTGATGAATTAAACATGTGGCAATCATCTCTTCCCCGGTTCGCCATTCCACAAACCTTTTACTTCCCTGAATTCGTTGTATGGTGTCAGTCTAGGTATTTCCCGACTCAGAGAGCAATAATTTCTCAAAACAAATAAGTCTTGTTCACCATCACTATTGAGTCAATAAATAACATGCTGCAAGTCCAAAACCCTGAAACCTTGCATTCATTTTCTCCAAAATCCCTCATGGATATCTATAAAAAGCTAGATTTTCCTCAAAGAACAAAAATCTTTGAAACATTCTTGCCATAAGATGCTCAAATGCCTAGAAACAATCCACCATATCAGTCATCTATGTTTCCAAAAATGACAAAGCAAATTATATCCATTGTTGCTTGTCTATTAGGTTATCATTCCGATCAATGGGTCGATGAGGTCATAAATGGTTTTAGGTCATAAAGGAGTGTTCAAATATGCCTATGTTTTAGTATATTTGTTCCTATTTTATCAGTCAGATAGATTCTCTTTTCCTCTACAAAAGATGGTCAGTCACGACAATCCACAATCAGTAATTCAATGGACACCATTAGTAATAAACAATGCCATTGAATATGCATTCAGTGACTTTGTCGATCAGTTTCTACATGTGGTCATAAGTCTATTAAACAGTGATGCAGAACCAAGGATTGGGACAGAAATTAAAATAATCTTGCATTTGAGTGAACAAACTAAAACAGGAGATTGTTACTTGTACCAAAATTATACAAATATCAGAGTATTTGGCTGTGAATTACCACCATATAGATTGCCTAAATATGTCCCTCTTCGAATATTTGCTTTGGAGTACATTAGGCAAATGATTAACATGGATCAGCTTCATTTTGTATCAGCAAGAAAGAAGGCCTAATTCAAAATCAAGACTCAAATAGGGCATTTTATTTGTAATACCAGATCAGTAGGGACGCAACCAGATGTACTGTTGAAACTAATGAATTTCAAGCTTAGTTTCACCTGGTCTTATAACCCACTAGGAGTTATTTCTAAGCTGAGGGTAGAGCAAAAAACTACCCCATATGCACACACTCCTAGACCTGAAATAGAACAGTACATGAATCAAGATGAATGGTAGGAACATACCCTGCAGGAAGCATAAGAACAGAATATAGCAGCAAACATATCTCAAACTCCAATGTCTAAAGAAAAGCAAGACAAAAGACAAAGGGAAAGTAATTCTCCTACTATCACAGAAATCTCAGGGAAAGAATTCAAGATGTACATCAAGAGGCAAAGGACAAATAACACAGATGAATCACAACAAGAAGAAACTACACAGCAACATCCAATTGTTATGGCAGGGCGATTTGCTTCATCCTCTACAAGAGAAGGAATAATTGTTGGATCTCCTTTAGCATCCCAGGATGCATCATCATCACAGACAGGGGAAATGCAACAAAATCAAAAAGAGCCAAGCATATTTGCAATCTACAAAGAAATCAAAAAAAAGAATCAAGCTTTGAAAGCTACCACTTATACTCATTTTTGGAAGCAAAAAACTACTTCACAGCATAGGCTACTTTCAACCCTTGATATAAAAAAGGGAAAAATGCAAATTGCTTTCCTCGAGCCAAAGGTTACTCATCCAAGAACAGCAGATGATTATACAAAATCAGTTTTCTCTTTTGATGCAGATTTAATTCATCCTATTGACCAAATAGATCTACGCAAGCAGTCTGGTGAGATGATATTTTCTTCTCTCACAAACTCAGCTATGGCAGTGTCTAGACTACAAGCTTCAGTGAACAATGTACAATCTCAGCTGAAAATTGAGAAAATATCTTCTCTAGCCAAGGATACAAAAATAAATCCTTGGAAGATTTAGTGATAAAATTGGGATATGATCCCACTGATGTAAAAGCAACAGAGGAGATTATCAAGAGTAAAAATGCAGACATAGTTGCTTTGTGAAAACAAATCAAACTACCAACAACAGAAGATTATACAAATATCAGAGTATATGGCTGTGAATTACCACCATATAGATTGCCTAAATATGTCGAATATTTGCTCTGGAGTACATTAGGAAAATGATTAACATGGATCAGCTTCATTTTGTATCAGCAAGGAAGAAGGCCCAATTCAAAATCAAGACTCAAATAGGGCCTTTCATTTGTAATACTAGATCAGCAGGGAAGGAAGCAGATGTACTGCTGAAACTAATGAATTTCAAGCTCAGTTTCACCTGGTCTTATGACCCACTAAGAGTTATTTCTAAGTTGAGGGTAGACCAAAAAACTACCCCATATGCACACCCTCTTAGACTTGAAATAGAATAGTACATGAATCAAGATGAATGGCAGGAAGATTCATTAGAGAAACTAGAAGAACAGAATATATCAGCAAACATATCTCAAACTCCAGTGTCTAAAGAAAAGCAGGACAAAAGACAAAGGGAAAGTGATTCTCCTAATATCACAAAAATCTCAGGGAAAGAATTCAAGATGTACACTAAGAGGCAAAGGACAAATAACACAGATGAATCACAACAAGAGGAACTACATAGCAGCATCCAATTGTTATGACAGGGCCATTTGTACCTTCATCTTCTACAAGAGAAGGAATAATTGTTGGATTTCCTTCAGCGTCCCAAGATGCATCATCGTCATAGACAGGGGAAATGCAACAAAATCAAAAGGAACAAAGCTTTTTTGCGGTCTACAAAGAAATCAAAAAGAAGAATGAAGCTTTGAAATCTTCCACTTATACTCAGTTTTGGAAGTAGACAATTACTTCACAGCATAAGCTACTTTCAGCCTTTGATACAGAAAAGGGAAAAATGCAAATTTCTTTCCTAGAGACAAAGGTTACTCATCCAAGAACAGTAGATGACTATACAAAATTAGTTCTCTTTTGATGCAGATTTAATTCATCCTATTGATGAGATAGATCTACACAAGCAATTTGGTGAGATGATAGTTTCTTCTCTCACAAACTTGGCTATGGCAGCATCCAGACTACAAGCTTCAGTGAACAATGTCCAATCTTAGCTAAAAATTGAGAAAATATCTTCTCTAGCCAAGGATACAAAAATAAAATCCTTGGAAGATTTAGTGATAAAATTGGGATATGATCCCACTGATGTGAAAGCAGCAGAGGAGATTATCAAGAGGAAAAATGCAGACATAGCTGCTTTGAGAAAACAGATCAAACTACCAACAACAGAAGATCCACAAATTAAAGAAGTAGGAGAGCTGGAAAAGGAAAAAGAAGACATGTTTAAAATCATAATTGAGCAAAATGTACAAATTGCCAGAATGGTTAAAGAGCTTGAAAGATTCCTGAAAGAAAGAGAGCAGCAGGTAGACTTTGAACTAAATGGTGCTTTAACATCATTTCCAATAAGAGTCATTGCACTAGCAACAACTATTCCTACAGCCACTTCAACAAGTGCATCTACATCAACAAACACAGATCCAGCAGTAGAGTTGACAAAAGCAATGGAATATTTGTCCATTAAAGGAAAAGAAATTGAAAAACTGAAGGATCAACTTGCTAAACTCCAAGAGCAGAAATTGAAAACAGATAGTACCTATCTGGAAAAATTACAGAAAACACACAAGCTGACTTAAAGAATTGATGCCTTAGAAAATCAATCCCTTTTTGTTGATACCATATCACAAGCCAAAGAAAACATCTGGATAGAAATCAATGAGGCCATCACTGAAATCTGGCCTTCAAACCAAATCATCTCTGAACAAGATGAACTGGTTAAAAATTCTAAAGGAGTAATTGCAGATGTTTAGAAAGAACTAGGTATGAAACCAAGTAGAGCCACAGCTCTTATTAGAATTCTAAATTCTAAAACCAAAGAAGAATTACAAGAATTTGATATAGAAGACAGCACAGAAGCCATTCTGGAAGTCAGAAGGATTCTTACTAAGAGAACTCAAGAGAACTATGATGCTGCAATTGGAAAACAAGTGTCACAATTTAGAATCAGGAATCTAGAAATTTCATAGAAAGTTCTCTGTTTTCCATCAAAAAGGGTTGCCTAGGTTAACAGGAATAGGAAATAAATTGATTAATCGGAATGAATATCAACATAAGCTTTATTCGATTGCCAAAGATAAAGGGTTCGATTACAGGGAAAGCTTTCATGGAGGGTCTTAGTTGTGAATCATTATTTACTTATCAAGCATGAGATAAGTCATCTATTTTTGGTTAAACCTACCTTCCAAAGATATACTGAGGTAGATGAAACATTCAGAAAATTACTCAAGTTCACAATTCCATATGAAGAAAGATGGGAAGAATTATGTAAATTGTTGAAGCCATGCGTCAGCAGGATAAACAACAAAACAACAACACAATCAAGCCAGATCAGCACCAGAATCCTCGAAAACAGTGCCAGCAATTTTCAACAGTTTTGTTTTACTATTATTTTGCATTATTTTTGTAAAACAGTTCTAGATATTTTCCAAAACAGATCCAAATATCTAAATCTAAATATTTGTAAGGAAAGTTTATAAATACTTCCAAAGTCGAATTGCAAAGGGTTGAACCCTTGGGATGAGCTTCTAAAGTAGAATTGTAACTATCTAAAGTGGCTTCTTATTAATGAAAGGATTCTGGATTTGCTTCAAAACAACTTGTCATCTTGTGAGTTATTCTTAGTTATTCATTTCATTTTGTTGTTTTCTACATGTGTTTAATCTTTATGAAGAAATCTGGGTAAGATATAACTGAATGACAACTTATCTTAAATCCCCTGTGAAGTTATAAATTATTACAAAGATTAGTTAAATGAACTATATGTCCTAATAACTCCTCTACATTAATAAAATGTCACTTCTTCCTGAAATTATATACATTTTGATGGGTTGTGAACATAGTTTGCTTGCATCTTTCCTTATGATTAAATAAGTATTCTGTCTGAATATTTAGAGAATCATAGCCTCTTAAATTTCTGCCTTGCAACCCTTTTAAAATCCAAATTATTGTCAAGAGGTAAAGCATCAGCCCTTTCTTAATATTAAGATCAATCAAGGTATAGCACCTGCTCAAATAAGTTTAAAACATTGGTCATCCAAAAATTAAAAACAACAAAACATTTTAG
>CM076578.1:417736031-417849264 GCA_034641835.2 Pinus albicaulis
CACCACCTATTTGCACTTCCTCAAGAAGACATTCTCTAGGCATCTCAACGAAGATCAAGAAGGACAAGGAGGTTGAAAACAAAGATGAATTGCATCTCTTTCTCTCTCTCTCTCTCAAGCTCGCACGTGTGGATAGAATCTCTTTCTTTTGGCTCACAGTTTTTCTGGGCAGTTTTGTTGTAGGAGGGCGCAATTTTGGGCAATTGCAGGTGCCGAAATTCTGGGGAAACTAGCAATTGCAGGAGAGCCAAAATTCTGGGTCAGATCAAGCAGAGCGAAAATTCTAGATCAGATTGGGAGGCTTGACTTGGAGGGATTGACCAGGTTTGACCATAGGTCTATGTGTGTCTCTTGTTGAACAAAATAATTTCTCTATTGAAAAGGTCGTTGGGTTTTTCCCCTTGGTGGATTTTCACAGGGCAAATTTTGTCTTTTCTTTGTGCATTATGATCACTCTTGTTCCACTGTTTTGTATGGTTGAATTTTTGAAGTATAATTGTTGAATGATATATTGGAATAATTTAAAAGAAGACCAACATAAAAAGTAATTACCAGTGTTTCAAACATATTGTGCTACTCTATATTGCATTTAGAAAATCAACAAAAGTGACCGTGTACTTTATGACACAAAATATAAAACATAAAGTCACTTTAATAATATAAAGTGTACCATGTACTTTATAATCTCATAAAATAACCAATAAAAAGTCACATGACTTTAATAATCTCATAAGGTAACCTTTTAACTTTATAAAATCACTTTATAAGAAAAGTGCCTAGAGAATGAAATATGCTCGATTTCTTCTACATGCTAGGCACCATCAATGCAGAAGTACCTATGAACTACCAAAAGCTAAAAAAGGGCACAGCGTATTTTGGTCTAAAGTATGTTGGTGATGGAGAGTTGGTATTGCATGGGTTTACAAATTCTGATTGGAGTAGTGCTAGTAATAGGAGGAGCACTCCAGGGTGTTGCTTTAATTTGGGCTCAGGTGTGGTTTCCTAGTTCAATAGGAAGTAGGCTCAATGGCACTCAACTCACTAGAAGCAGAGTATATAGCACCCAGATCTGTTAGTTGTGAAGCTAGATCGTATATAGCACCCAGACCTGTTAGTTGTGAAGCTAGATCGTATATAGCACCCAGATCTGTTAGTTGTGATGCCATCTAGCTTCACAAATTATTAACAGAGATGATAGATCAAACGTTGGACACTACCATGATTTACTGTGACGATCACAGACATATGGAACTCTTTGAGAATCCAATGTTTCTTATTAGTCCAAGGATATAGAGATCAGGTACCACTCCATCAGAGATAGGATTCAAAAGAGAGCAATGGTTCTTCTGTGCATCCCTACAAATCAGCAGGTTGCAGATAACTTGACTAAGCCTCTTGCAAAGGGAAAGTTTGAGATGTTTAGGGAGAGGCTAGAGGGAGTGTGAGCTTTACCTGTGCCTAGCTTGGATAGTGTTCCAGCTACAACACTTTTATTCTTCCAACAGAGCAGCATACAGCAGTACAACAGCCCTCTTGCAACAGTTTTGTACAACATTAATGACTGTGCATTAACATTTATTGAGGAGAGAGACGTAAGGGCACACATGACAAAAGCATGCATAAGGCATCCTTAGTTCCGTTCTGGTTTTAGATGTTTTTTCTTAGTTAGCAGTTAATTTCTGATTCCAAATTCTGTTTTATTCACAATTGCGTGCACAGCTTGAAGGTGCAGTTCTCTAGGCACCAATGCACCAGGATTCTAGTCTACGTTAAGGGGTGCCAATCAGAGGATGCATGCCTCAGATAATCCCCAGTGAAAACATACTTATTTGGCTCATTTATCCACGCAAGGCAGGGATACGAGGGTTAGGAGCTAATACATTTAATTGAGGTGGAGCTATGCATGTGTCCAAATTCATTGTACTTTCTATTCTTGTTAGTTTATACAGGAGAAACAGGGAGCAGCGCTTTATGGTTCAAGAGTTTGAGTTTTGAACTATATCATTTAGTTTTTAGTTTTCAGATTTAATAGAAAATCAGTGATACAATTTGAGCATTCAGATTTGTGTTTTTGATGTTTTAATTATCAGGAGTGTCTGTTTGTAGGTTAAAGTGCTCTATAGCAGAAATTTTGATTGGTGCTTTCAATTTTAGCTCTCTAAGATTTTAGGTTAGTTACTAAAATGCAGAATCTTCTCTCTATGCTCTGATTTTTTTACACTTATTGCAAGACCATGTAATGGCAATGACCATTTTCTTCATTATCAGTTTTGTCATTTTGAGTTATTTTGTAGACTGAGCAAAACAAATTCATATTTTGGGTCATCTACCGAGGAAAAGTGTTTTTTAATGCTTCATCCCCCATTATTGCTTGACAAAATCTTTTACAACTGAAATTTTAGAAATTTCATCCCAGTAACACATTCCATTATCAATGATGTAGAGATGCTATGATGCAAGTAATGTATTGTTCGAAATACATTGGAATATTTCCTCGTTCAAGAATGTAGTAAGGTGAAATTTAGTTGAAAAAGGCCCATAGATTGACATCTGTTTCTTGTTGAGCAATATGCAAGATGTTTATTCCAACAAAGACAATGGTAAACTAGAAGGCTCTAAAAACTGCATCTCCCATTTAATATAAGCATGTAAAATGAACAAAAAAAATTATGAAAAGAAAATAGAACATCGGCCAAGAAATTTTTGACAATGCTTAGAAGCCTAAGCATCTGACTTGAAACTCTTACAGTTTCTTCTATTGGAACTGTAGTATCCACACGGTGCTGGTAGTAAAGATCAATATAATCCACATCAAGGCGCTTCAGGCTGTCTTCACAAGCTTTGCGTACATACTCTGCTGAGCCTTTAACATGGAAAACACCTTCTATTACGACGTTGCCAAACTTAGTGGCCAGCTGAACTTTCTCACGGGGCAAACCTTTCAAGGCCTGTTGACAAAAGAAAATGGCACATATCAACATTGCATGTTATGGTAAATTTGCATCTATATTTAATTGATTTATTTATAAAAATTGCATTGAATAAGTTAAAAGGACAAAATCTATTGTTTATTGCATCTTTATTCCTAAATTAGGATTGATGTCTAGACTTGGTTTGTTGGTTTCTTCAACCATTAAAAACTCCAAAAGTTTCCATTTCTCTTTATTACCTCTTGATAGCCTTTGATAATTTATTAAATCTATCCCTTAGAGGCTATTTTTTGGCTGCTTTATGCTTTTGCACATTGTAAATCTGCATATTAGTAAAACCCTAGTTTATAGCAGCACTTTTCTTGTCTATTGGAATTAGTGGAAGGTGTGCTTTCTTGTATCTCGTATCATGGCCATCAAGGCCTTGCCGTCACCTTCCTCTATAACCATTAGGCCTTATATCACCCTTGAGCCCTTGGTTATTGAATATCTTATTGGTGATTTCTTCAGAGAAGCCTCCCTTGTGGGGATAACATCTACCACTAAACAGTTGGAGAGAGGCCACTAAGGGGATAGTGATGGATAATATATTTGTTGCCATAAGACATAGGTTGCCTAGTGAGGCTTTACACTAGGCCTGCTAGAATTCGCGGTACCAAGCAACCCCAATGGGTAATGAACTGCTACATCTTAAAGGGGGTACTTAATGCATCTATTAAGATTTGTAATTCAAGCTACCCAGGAAAAGTAGATATTATTGAAGAAAAAGGCGCCCTCAAGGCATGGTAAATATAGGCTGAGGAAAGGGGTAACTCAGGTCCCACAATTGCTCCCTCTTGACATCATATTAATCAAGGACATCAGTTGCATAGATGGTACACCACAAAGGCATCTTCCACAAAGTCAAAACCCAAACCATTTCACACTTTGCACCTTATGATTGATGGGTTGGCCTAGGAACTATTCCTCTGCTTCAAGTAGGAAGCATCTAATAGTGCATATTGATAACCCTCCCATTATTGGGGTAAATTGCTTACAAGTCTTAAGTTGGAAAGACATTTGAAGACGAGTCTTGTGTGATGCACTTTAATGCCTTGTTCCCTTAAATATGTACCACTCTAATAGATTTATGGTTTGAGGCACCTTTGATGATGATCTCACTTAATTCCATGGGTTGTGTTAGGCGTTTTCACTAGGTTTCATTGGCCATCCCTTGAGTTATCTCAACACTCTTATTCATCGCTTTAGAGAGGACATCTAGCCCACATGTAATTCCACCAAAGCACTTCCAAACAACATGTTGCACACTTTTGATGGACATTGGGCCATGTGATGATTTAGCAACATAAGATAAGATACGATAATTTTATTAATGTTTGAAAACTGACAACAAAATTAGGTCAATGCGACTGAAGAGTACAACTAGCATGAATATGATGTGGGAGTGCAAGTGCATCTCCTAGAAAATATTGAAAATAATACAAAGAAAGAAACCGACATAAGAATAACATCAATAACACATGCATAAAACCATGACAAAGGGGCAGTAATACAAAACACTAAGTGAGTCTCTTGAGTCTAATGGTTTAGGGTGTGGATGGTGAAGTGGGCATTGGCTTGTTTGTAAAGTGCCCTAGATTCCTCAAAAAGCCAATTGGTATGATCTTAGGAGGTGTTAAAGCTCCTAATACCAACCCAGATTTATTTTCTCACATCAATTATTTATTCCCAACAATTTATTTAATTAATAAACTAAATCATGAATTACCGAGAAATAAAATCACCGGTATTTTAACATCTAGAAATATATGCAGTGGAAATAAATCGGAGATCAATCACACATTGCAATATAAATAATTCACCCACAACAATTCTATGTCATTTAATAATCTGGAAAACAAGGGTTTCAACGCATCGAGAATTTACGAAGGAAAATACAGTGTCTTGAGCCTACCACTTGGCCCCAATGGAATAATACAGCCCACCAAAAATAGGCCAAATGCAAATCAACCTCTGAAGAAATTTATCCTGAAGAAAATCAGCCCACCTCTCACTATAAAATCAGCCTCTACGCCTAGCTCTCACTCGGACTTTGCGCAATCACAACTCAGCCATGGCAAAGTGGCCCCCCAGAAACTGCACCTCCTCCTCACATCATCAATTTGGCCTCTCCAATTCCTAGCAAAACAACCTCCTAGAAACACCCTAAAATTATCCTTGTATTCTTCCTCCTTCTCCTCAATTGATCTGAGCCTCACGCTCTAGAGAATTCGCTCTCTCCTTCTTGAGAAAATCGCTTTCCCAAATTTTTTGTAGTTGCCTCTCTCTCTCTCTTGTGTTCTTGTGTCTTCACCTCTTCACTAGGCATCTTTTATAATCTTCAAAAAGCCCAAATCCCTAAACCTAATCTCCCTTATAAAAGATATTGGAAATAAATGGTTGAGATTATTTCTAAGTCATTTAAATAATTAAATTATTTATCCTTATAAAATTACTTAATAGTCCACAATAATTAATTGACTTCAATTATTGTACTTTTCCTAAGTTAGACTTAGGAAAGAAGATATAAATCACTTATTCCACCAAGCAAGCACCTAAAGAGGCAATAAATCATCTTCCACATGCTCAAACACCAAGCCAATGCAGAAGACCTTCCAAAGCTACCACAAGCTTCAATAGGGGGATGTACGAGCAATAAATACTCCTAGCATTCAAGTTCAAATGAACGAAACTCTAAATGGATCTCTAGTTGCTCCTTTGGATCTAGGAGGTGGCATGACGAGCATAAAGTTCTATGTTTTGGAGTTGTTTGTATTTCATCTCTCTAATGCTTTGAGAATGTGTGGCCTAATGTATGAACCAAAAACTTTGAACTGGTCTTGATGAGATCAGGTGGACTACCAGAGGCAGAGGCTAAGGAGAAACCCGGTGTCTCACCATATTGTTGACCGATTGTTATGCAACTAGCTCACAAAATAGAAGAAAAGATAGATCAACAACTCAAAAATTAGTCTCTTCGAGGGGGAAACCTCCTTTACATTACATAAATGAACAATTCTTAGATGATTCAAATGACAAAACCTCCTTTCTATATATAGAAGTCTAAGGGGTCATAATATAGTCAGAGTCGACATAGCAATAATAATGTAAGGGCACAACAATAACAATAGTGGGCTTCTATGGGGCATAATAATAACAATATGGGGACTACATGGGCACAACAATATCAATAAGGGGGCTACACTAACAATAACAACAAGGGGCTACACTAGTATTATAGGGACCTAACATGCCACTCTCCTTCAAAAGAGTGTCGTCATCAACGCTTGAGTAGTTCTGGATGCTTCTGAATAACATTCTCATCCTCCCATGTCGAATCCTCAGCAGGTAAGTTCTTCCCCTTGATGAGATATTCTGAAACTAATAAATTTCATAGCTATCGAGTTCTTGTTTCCGTGATTGCTTCAGGTTCCAATATGATTTTTCCTTCCTCGTCAAGTTCTGGAAATATTGTTTGAACAGGAAGCTTATCACCTATAACCTTCTTTAAGAATGAAACATGGAAAACTGGGTGCACTCGGGAAGATGCAGGAAGCTCCAATTTGTATGCCATAGTATCAATCTTTTCTAACACCTTGTAAGGACCATAGTACTTTGGTGATAATTTATTATCCTTCTTAGCTTGCTTGTGGGACATTTGTTTGTATGGTTGTAGTCGTAAAAATACCCAGTCACCTACACCAAAACTTCTTTCACTTTGATGTTGATTTTCCTGTTGCTTATTTCGATTCTGCGCCAAAGTCAAGTTATCCTTTAAGAGTTGGAGAACTTGTTGTTGATGCTTGATGTGATCTTCCACTGCTTGAACCTTAGAATTTTCTCTTAAAGATAATGTGATGGAAGGTGGATGATATCCACAAAGTGCCATAAATGAGGTCATTTTTGTTGCAGTATGGCAGGAAGTGTTATACCACCATTCAGCCAGAGGTAACCACTTGACCCATTGTGTTTGTTTATCAAATACAACTCAACGAAGATATCCTTCCAAACATTTATTCACTATCTCAGTTTTCCCATCAGATTGAGGATGATAAGATGAGCTATGAGCTAATTGAGTACCTAGACAAGAAAATAATTTCGTCCAAAAATTTCAAGTGAAAATGGGATCTTTGTCGCTTACAATAATATTTGGGCTTCCATGTAGCTTTTGAATCGTTTCCAAAAATGCAGTAGCAATTGTGTTGGCTTTAAATGGATGAGATAATGCACAAAAGTGTGTATACTTGGTAAGTCTATCAACCATCACCATGATGACACTCTTTCCTTCGGACTTGGGTAAACCTGTGATAACATCCATTGAAACCTCCTCCCAACGTTGACTTGGAATGGATAAAGGTTGTAACAAACTCTGGGTATTAATAGTCTCAAACTATATTTTGTTGGCAAACCAAACATTCTGCCACAAACTTTTGAACATCAAATTTAATGCCATCCCAAAAAAAATCCTTCTTCACCCTGTGGTAAGTTTTTAAAAATCCTGAGTGCCCTCCTAAGCGAGAGGAGTACTATTCCAAAATAATCTTTTGTTGTAATTGGGAATTCTTACAAAGATATAAGCGATCTTTGTACCATAATGAATCATTTTTTCAGCTAAATGTATTAGATGTACTAGGATATTGCTGCAACTTTTGAATGAGTGTCCACACTTCTTTTTCATTCTTCCATTCATCCCTTGCTTCGGTTATCCAATCTGGTTGGATAATAGAAATGGCACAAATAAATTCGTCCACATCGTCATCCTTTCTTGAAAGTGCATATGCAACAACATTTTTCTTCCCTTTTTTGTAGATGATTTCAAAGTCATAACCCAACTTCTTTGTGACCCATTTTTGCTGCTCTTCTGAAGATAATCTTTGTTCGAAAAAGTACTTAAGACTATCATGATATAGTTTTACCTTGAAGTGTCTTCCCATTAGGTAAGGTCTCCTTTGCTTTAGTGCATGTAGTATTGCCAACATTTCATTCTCATAAATAGGTTTGTGTAAATACATTCCTTTGATTGGACAGCTTTCAAAAGCAATGGGTCTTCATTCTTGCATTAAAACGGCATCAATTCCATTTCCTGAGGTATCGCATTCCACAATAAAGGTTTTTGTGAAGTTTTGCATAGCTAAGGCTAGTGATTGGCACATTGCTTCTTTAAGATGTTCAAAGGCCTTAGTTGCTTCTGGAGTCCAAGAAATTGCATCTTTCTTCAGTAATGTTGTTAGAGGTGCTGCTATTCTCCCATAATTCTTAACAAACTTGCGATAATACCTTGTCAGCTCAAGAAATCCTCGCAGATGCTTTATGGTCACGAGGATTTTCCATTTCTTAATGGCTTTAATTTTGTTAGAGTCTACCTTAACACACTCATAAGATACAATATGACCCAGATATTCCCCCTCCTATACTCCAAAGAAAATTTTGGAGATTTTTGCATATACTTGTTTCTCCTCCAATAGTTTGAGCACCCTGTCAACATGTTGAACATGATCCTTCCAAAACTTGTTGTAGATTAGTATATAATCAAAAAATACTAACAGAAATTTTCTAAGGAAGGGTTTGAAAATGGAATTCATCAAACCTTGAAATGTAGAAGCTACATTGGTAAGGCCAAAAGCCATGACCAAAAATTCATAATGACCCTCATGAGTCCTAAATGTTATTTTCGAAATGTCTTCAGTCTCCATTCTAATTTGATGATATCCTAAACGAAGATCCAACTTGGTGAAGTAAATTGCTCCATGTAATTCATCAATGAAAAGAATGGGAAATTTATCTTTAATAGTGAGCTTGTTGAGCTCCCTATAATCCGGACACATGCGCCATGATCCATGCTTCTTGTGCACCAATACTATTGGAGTTGAGAAAGAACTTTGACTAGGTTGAATTTACTGGCCTCTAGCGTTTCTGCAACCATACGTTCAATTTCACTCTTTTGGGCATAGGGATATCTGTAAGTTTTGATGTTTGAAGGACACTTCCTGGAATCAAATGAATAGCATGATAATCATCACGAATAGGTTCCCTTTGGGAGTCTGAAACACCTTGGAATGATTGTCCAAGAATTTTTGGATATCTGGAGAAATAGATGATTTCGATGTTTGAACCTCCAGTGATTGTGCAATTATGACTCGTTGTTCTTTCTTTAAAAGCTTTGTCATGACATTAGAGCTAATTATCTTGCCTCATTTCCCTGCGATACCCCGTAACTCAACTTCCTTTCCTTTCCAAAAAAAATTCAAGAAAAGTTCTTGAAAATTAAAATCTGTCGTCCCTAAATATTGTAACCATTGGACTCCTTGTACAACATCAGCACCACCCATTGGAATGGAAATAATTGGACTATTCAATACATATTGCCCCACAGTTACCTTGATATTATGGCACAATCCAGAGCAATTTATAGTTCTTCCATTTGCAACCATCACTTGACACTCTAGTGCTGGATATAGGAAGCAATTCAATTTCTTGGCTATCTTACAATGAATAAAATTATGGGTACTACCCGAATCAATCAACACTATAACCTTTTTCTTCTTGATATATCCTCTGTGAAAATTTCTTAATCTAAGAAATCCTACTATTAAATCTCGATTTACTTCTCCTACTTGATTAAATACAGAAGTTATTATTTTGAATATTCAGAAACAACATTGAAGTAAATACATATAACAGCCTACACATACAGATCAAATACTAAATAACATGCTCATATGACAAAGTGACACACAGATTTTTCTGACAAATGTCCCTGGAAAAACCCAATGCAGGAAAGCCAGTGTAGCTAGCTTTGGAGGGTTTTCATTATTATGCATAATCTAAGTACAACAATCCTAGACACCAAAACTGGTTCACCCAACGGAGAAATAAAATGGCAGCAATACCTCTATCGTCGCAGACAGAAAATACGGTTGATTCACACCCTAAAACAGGATTTATATAACTCAAGCCCTTTTTGGCCCACCGGAAACCCCAGCATTGCTCTGAAGCCCTCTGCATCAGCCTGACTGGCCTGTGTCAGCCTCAACGCTGCTCAGGAAGGGCCTGCGTCACCCCTAAAGGGCTTACGCTACCCCTGCGTTGCACTGACTGGGCCTGCGTTAGCACTACGTGGCTCCTGTTGCCTCTGCGCTACCCCTTCTGGGCTCTGGCTGGACTGTGTAGCACTTGGCTGCATCTGCGCTAGTCTGGAATGTTGTGTCTCTACCTTCGTTGTACTCTTGGCCTGGGATCAAACCATCCCCTTGCCAATACTACCCCTCGTCGTTGTTGAAACACTTCTGAAATTCTTAGCAAACCATGCCCTAGAATCTCAGCTTAGCTTCAGTGCTCTGCCAATGTGTGTGTTCTCCAACTGACCCCAAGCCCTTCTCTCATACTTTTCTCGTTGGAAAACCAACGGTTGTGATCTAATCTCTAATCGAAGGCTAAGATTAGAAGCTGCTTGATTCGCGTCACTTAACTCATTCTCATCACATGTTTAATTTAATTCACTTTAATCTTTTAATTTTCCTAAGTTAGACTTAGGGTCCTTAATTAAAAATATTAATTAATTAACTATCTCTTAAACAAGATGGAATTCTTCAATACGCTTTCTGGGTCCTGGAGATCTCATGTACTCCAACACCTCCACAAATTTTAAGAGCTAGAGAACATTCGATGCTACCCCAAAATCTCAACACTCCCTTTTATCGAGAAATGTGCTCTAGCACTATACTTCACCCTAAAGTACTGCTCTGATCATCGGTCTCCGCACTGATGCTTGGCACGTTGCATGGCCACCCCTCATCACTACAATGTTGCTACTCTTTGTACTATTGCCCATGACTCTACCACTGTCACTGTGTAATATTCCCAATTAGCAAACAGCTAATTGCAATATTCATTTTTGATCAATTTTTTCTTTTCCTAAGTTTAAAAGGAAATGAATAAAACATTAGAATAAAGGCACTTTCCTAAAGTCATTGGGCAGATTAATTAAAAGATGAAGTGGGGCCCATGAGGCCAAGTGACAGCGTAGGAGAGGAGGCACTTGGGACAACGCAGTGGCAGCGTGGGGCCAGGCTGTGCAGTGGCAGCGTGGGAGAGGCAGCGCATCGTAGCAAGGGACAGCATGGCACAGAGGGACATCGCAGCAAAGGTGGGCCCAAGGGAGTTTAGGGGTCTACAAGCATAAAAGGAGAGGAAGGCAACCTTTCTCATTCATTCTTGCATCTTATGATTTTTTGTCTGTCAAGAGTGGAGCACACTCAAGCTGTTTAGCTGGGTTTGCAGTGCTGTTTAGCACAAGGGTGTCTCCGAGCGGAGATCCCAACCTCATCCTCGGGGGACTTCGAGTGCTTGCTTAGGAGAGGAGCCATTCCACCAGTTTTTGGAGAGCATCATCATCATTTCAGCCACTGGATTACACAGTCACTTCCAAGGTTGCACAGTCTTCCAAGGGAATTACGCAGTCACAGAGGAGAGCAGCTTCGTGGGAGGAGAACTTCATGAGATTTCTGTCCGAGAGATTGTGAGGGGATCGGCCCTTCCATAGCTGAGTTTTTCAAGGAGTTGGAGGCCCTTCTTTCAATGTTTTCATCAATGAGGCCAACATACCTAGCAGGAGAGTAGCCATCCCTGGAGGGTGAATTTCCGGGGTCAGCCTTTCTGGAATTCCTTCGCTGGTTATTCTGGGTTTTTGGAGGAGAAGTCGGTGTCCGAGTTTCAGAATTTTCCGAGCAGCGGAGTAGCCCCATCTTGCAGTCCCTTTCCAGCCAGCAGCAATATTTTCTAGCAGGACTGCGTAGAGGACCAGCGTAGAGCAGAGCTTGAGCAAAGATTCTGATAGAGGGAGTGATCATTTCAACCTGCCTTAAGCAGGCCAAGGTGCTATCATTCTGAGCACACTTTGTATATGTTCCTCATTTCAGAAATTTAATAAAATGGCTCAGTTGTTCTGGTTTATTTGCAGTGTTTCTTACGTGTGTCTCTATATGCTGTAGTTTTTGTTTATGCTGCTTTGTATTGTTGTTTATTTCGTATTCGGGATATTACAGTGGTATCAGAGCTCATAGACTTGGCTCACCCTGTGGAGAAATAAGTCTATGACACCCGAAGATAGGGAGTTCATCACTTACCGAAAGTAGAGCTATAGGGACAAAGAGCGTAGGTTCGAAATCACACCAGCAGAAGAGGACCTCATTCCAGAGGAGGAAGACAAAGGGAAGACAAAAATGGCAGATGAGATGGATGACGGGAAGGAGTTCGATAACCTCCTCTTGAAATTTGTATAGGAGCTTTCCAAGAGGATAGAGGAAATGGGCAGAAGATTACCGGAGAAAATAGACAGCATGAGATTCCCAGGGGGCTTCACAGCGGAGAAGGATCTGATTCTTCTCACCATATTTTGGAACAAAATGCTGCGCAACAGGTGGTGTTGCGCACTCCCCCACGTTCCACTATGCCTACGTTTCTGACCCCAAGAGCAGGAACGAGAGGACCCCAAGAGCCGGAGGTGGCTCATTACAGGGACTATTTTGCAGCGTATCAGTCATATGGGAGAGAGTTTCGAGAAGCTGGGAGTGCAGAGGCTTACATTTCCGAGTTCTTGAAACTCTCAGTGATGGTGCTACATTTGTCATTGGCCAGGAGGATTTATATGTTTATTGACAGACAGAACCATTGCGTGGACTAGTCAGATCCACTAGGCCTACTACGCTGCAAGATGTAGTGGGGAGGACTAGGGACTTGTAGGATGCCCTGCCAAGGACGAGTGATCCTTTTCCACCAAACCCAGTGTTCTAGCAGAAGGGAAAGGACACGAGAGCTCCACCCCCGAGGGGGAACCAGGGCTGAGGGGCATTTTATGATGATACTCAGAGAGACTTGAGACAGAGGAAGTTATGCTTCACTTTTTAGGAGCCATGGGCACCGAGTCATCATTGTGCCGCAGGGAAGGCGCATTATATTGAGGTCTTCTCCGACAATGAGGGAGAAGAAGAGGCATATGAGGAGTTGGAGGGAGATGTCAGCGCTAGTGCACCAGGAGGAGATCATCCACCACCACCTCCCCCAGTAGCAGTAGAAGCAGCGTTTGCACCCATCGGAGGAGTCCTTGCGTCTTTGCAGGGAGTTCCCAAGTATTTGACGCTGAGAGTCTAAGGCACAGTTCAAGGATAGCGTGTTTCAACGTTTGTGGATAGCAGGGCTACACATAACTTCATTGATGCTCAGCTAGTGCAACAGAGAGGCATACCTACAAAGAGTTTTGATGGGTTCTCCGTGTTGGTTCCAGATGCCAGGACCATGCAGTGCATGAGATATGTTCCAGCATTAGCAGTGCGCATGGGGACATACACCATGACGGATCACTTCTTTGTGGTCAACATCCCAGATACCAATGTGGTATTGGGTATGCAGTGGCTTATCATGCTTGGTAAGGTCACTACAGATTGGGAGACATTGAAGATGGAGTGGATGGAAAAGAAGAGTGGGAAGCATGTGATGATCAGGGGCATGCACACATACCCTCCGCAAACAGTCTCGGCACACCAGATGGAGGAAGATTTCCGGAAGAGAGATGTAGAGTGGACAGTGGATCTGCGTATTTCAGATGCAAGAGTGACAGGACAGCTAGTGCATCCTGATATACAATCTATATTGGAGTGTTACGCTACGGTATTTGGGGACATACCACCAAGGTAGCCACTGGATAGGGGTTTTGAGCATATTATTGAGCTAGATCAGGGGATCCAGGCAGTTATTACCATCCCTTATAGGCACCCAAAAGCTTATAGGGATGAGATTGAGCTGGCCATACGCGAGCACTTGGTGTTGGGGCACATCAGGCCCAGTACTAGTCCCTTTTCTTCTTCCGTGATTTTGGCGAAGAAGAAGGATGGCACATTGCGAATGTGCATCGATTACAAGGCGCTCAACAAGAAAACCATGAAGAACCGTTACCCCATTCCCAGGATTGACGAGTTAATTGATGAGTTGAGGGGAGCAAAGTTCTTCTCGAAGATAGATCTGAGGTCGAGATACCATCAGATCAAGGTGAGGGACCAGGATGTCGCCAAGACTGCGTTCAGGTGCCCTTATGGCCACTTTGAGTTCTTGGTGATGCCCTTTGGGCTAACCAATGCTCCAGCCACATTCCAGTCTTGTATGAACCACATTTTCCGTGGTCAGCTGAGAAATTTTGTCCTGGTATTCTTTGATGACATTCTCATCTATAGTCACACATGGGAGGAGCACTTGCAGCATATTGAGGTTGTACTGCGTATTTTGGAGGAGCAGTGTTTCTATGCTAAGCTATCCAAATGTGAGTTTGGGCTTATAGAGATGCTCTACTTGGGGCATATCATCGAAGTAGACAGGGTAAGAGTCCATGAGGAGAAGATCTGGGCCATCCGAGATTGGACGACACCGAAGAATGTGACAAAACTTCAAGGGTTTGTAGGCATCTGCACCTACTACCGGAAGTTTGTCAAGGGGTTTTCACAGCTTGCAGCAACCCTCACGACCTCACCAAGAAGGGGGCTTTTGGATGGACTGATGCTACGCAGAGGGCCTTTGACAGGCTCAAGGAGGTGATGAGCAGCTATCCAGTGTTGGCATTGCCGAATTTCACGCAGCCCTTTGTGCTGGAGTGTGATGCTTCAAGAGAAGGGGTAGGAGCATTTTTGATGCAGGAAGGCCATCCTATTTCTTTCGAGAGTCGAAAGTTGTTGTCGCATGAGAGACTCTACCCGATATATGACAAAGAGATGTTGGCCATCATGCATGCATTGGCTAAGTTTCGACAGTACCTGTTGGTAACAGATTTCGAGTGAGGACTGACGACAACAGTCTCCGATTTTTCCTTGAGCAGAAACAGTTGTAGAAGAGGCAACAGAAGTGGGTCAGCAAAATCCAAGCCTATGACTTTGACATTGAGTATGTCAATGGGAAGAACAATGTGGTGGCGGATGCCTTGTCACGGAGGCCATCATTGTTGTCCTTGATCAACCTTGACACAGATTGGAGAGCCCAGTTGTTGGTGGAGTATTCGAAGGACCGTTATTCTTGTGAGGTGTTGGATGGACAAGTGACAGATGACAGGTTCCGGGTGATGGATGAGGTCATCTACTACTGGGACAGGATTTATCTGACAAGAAGCTCCTAGCTTAGGGAGAAGATCTTGCGTGCATCCCATGGCTCACCACTCTCAGGTCATCAGGGGTTCACCAAGACTTATAGGGCCATTTAGGAGAGGTTCTCATGGAGAGGCCTCAAGGAGGATGTACTCCGGCATGTCAAGGAGTGCGAGGTTTTCCAGAGGAACAAAGGGGAGTTGAGTCATCCGGCAGGTTTGCTACAATCGCTCCCCATTCCGGAGGGGAAATGGGAGAGCATCTCCATGGATTTCATCACAGGGTTGCCAATGGTGCAAGGCAAGGACTGCATCTTTGTAGTCGTGGATCGACTGACAAAGTATGCACATTTTTTCGCCATCTCCGCGCAGTACACAGCTTCACAAGTAGCCGACTTTTTCTTCAGGGATGTTTTCAGGCTCCATGGTCTCCCAAAGACCATAGTCAGTGATAGGGACATTCGGTTCATGGGCAGATTTTGGCAAGAGTTGTTTTGTTGGTGTGTACTGAGTTGACACCCAGTACCAGTTATCACCCACAATCGGATGGACAGACAGAGATAGTGAACAACTGGCAAGAGGGCTACTTGCGAGACTATGTCTCGGGGCAGCATAAGGCGTGGCTACGCTGGCTCCACTTGGCGGAATACTGCTGCAACATGACATTCCATATGTCAATCGATATGTCTCCATTTTATGGTTTGTATGGATAACATGCTCTGAATTTTTTTGATGTTATGTTTGGAGCAAGCAAGGCACCATGGGCCAAAGATTGGATCCAAGAGAGCCAAGACATCCTCGAGGCTCTCAAGGATAACTTAGCCACAACACAGAACCAGCAGAAGATGTATACAGACAGAGGCCAGATAGAGAGACAATTTGAGGTAGATGACTTGGTTTACCTCTGCCTTCAACCATACAAACAAAAGCAGAAGGGAGTAGAGAAACTCAAACCTCGCTTCTGTGGGCCTTATAGGGCGATTAGACGAGTTGGTGAGGTGGCATATGAGCTAGAGCTACCAGCAAGGAGCCGGATCCATAACATCTTCCATGTCTCATGCTTGAAGAAAGATTTGGGACAGCACTTGACTGCCACTATGGAGCTCCCGCCTACAGATGATGAGGGGCATTTAGTGTTGCAACCAGAAGCCATTCTAGAAACTCGGGAGAGACAGCTGAGGAGCAAGACAGTCAAGAAATATCTGATCAAGTGGAGGAACCTTCCAGATGAGGATGCCACTTGGGAGGGGGAGAAGATCCTGCGACATCCATCCTTGTAGTTGCTTGAGGACAAGAAACATTTTGGCAGGGAGGACTGTAATATTCCCAATTAGCATACAACTAATTGGAATATTCATTTTTTTATTAATTTTTGTTTTTCCTAAGTTTAACAGGAAATAAAGAGGTGAGGGGACCCATGAATAAAACATTAGAATAAAGGCACTTTCCTAAAATCACTAAGCAGATTAATTAAAATATGAATTGGAGCCCATGAGGCCAAGTGACAGTGCAAGAGAGGAGGCACTTAGGACATCGCAGTGGCAGCATGGGGCCAGGCAACGTAGTGGCAGCATGGGAGAGGAAGCGCAGCGTAGGAAGGGACAGCATGGCACAGAGGGACAATGCAACATAGGTGGGCCCAAGGGAGTTTAGGGGTTCACAAGCATAAAATGAGAGGAAGGCAGTCTTTCTCATTCATTCTTCCATCTTATGATTTTCTCTCTGTCAAGACTAGAGCACACTCAAGTTGTTTAGCTGGGTCTGCAATGTTGTTTAGCACAAGGGTGTCTCCGAGCGAAGATCCCAACCTCGTCCTTGGGGGACTTCGAGTGCCCGCTCAAGAGAGAAGCCATTCCACCATTTTTTGGAGAGCAGCATCATCATTTCAGCCACAGGATTACACAGTCACTTCCAGGGCCACGCAGTCTTCCAGACGGATTACGCAGTCATAGAGGAGCGCAGCTCTGAGGGAGAACTTTATGTCTGGGAGATTGTGAGGGGATCAGCCCTTCCATAGCTGAGTTTTTCAGAGTTGGAGGCCCTTCTTTCAGTGTTTTCATTACTGAGGCAAGTGTACCCATTAGGAGAGCGTAGCCATCCCTAAAGGGTGAATTTTCGGGGTCAACCTTTCCGGAATTCCTTCGCGAGTTATTCTAGGTTTTTGGAGGAGAAGACGGTGTTCGAGTTTCAGAATTTTGCGAGCAGCGGAGCATCCCCATCTTGCAATCCCTTTCCAGCCAGCAGCAGTATTTTCCAGCAGGACTGCGTAAAGGAGCAGCGCAGAGCAAAGCTTGAGCATAGATTCTGATAGAAGAGGGAGTGATCATTTCAGCTTGCCTTGAGCAGGCCAAGGTGCTATCCTTCTGAGCACGCTTTGTGTATGTTCCTCATTTCAGAAATTTAATAAAATGGCTCAGTTGCTCTGGTTTATTTGCAGTGTTTCTTATGTGTGTCTATATTTTGTAGTTTTTGTTTATGCTACATTGTATTGTTGTTTATTTCCTATTCGGGATATTACACACTGCTACATCCTGTAATATTCCAAGTAGAAATAAACAATATAAAGTGACATAAACATGAAACTACAGCAAATAGAGAGACATCATACACAGACTGCAAAATATGGAGAATGTTGAGCCATTTTATTATATAACTGAAAGTGAAATGAGTACAAAGGTGATCAGAATGATAGCACCTTTTCCTGTAGAAGGCAAGCTAGAGATATTCTCATAAATGCTCCCAGAATGGGTGCTCTAGCAATGACTGCGTTATCTCCCAAAGGCTGCTGCTGCTACTACCGAACTGCTACTGCTACTGGAATAAGATGATACTTTGGGGTTGTTCCCCTGCTCAGAAAAATAAGGGACTTTGGGAATGAGCTCCTCACTCAATACCCAGAAAAGCCCAGAAGAGGTTTCCGGAATGGATGACCCCGGAAAATCACCTCCAAAGAGAAATCACATTGTCCTTGTGAAATAAGTTGGCCCTGAAGATGTTACTGCAAATGATGGCCTCCTCCTCTGACAAAATGCTGGAATAGCTAAGGGTTGATCCCTTATCACTATCCGGGGTTGAATCCCCTGATAAATCTCAGCTCCCGGCACTACCTCCTCCAAGAGCTGCGCTGTCCCTCCTCAAGACTACACTGCCCAAGAAAGTGCATAATCCCTGTTGTAGATGCTATGGCTCCCACCTGAAAAATCAATGATAGAACTCCTCACCCGAGCAGGCACTCGAAGTCCCCCGGGGCTGAGGTTGGGATCTCCGCTCGGAGACACCCGGTTTGCTAAACAGCACTTGCAGACTTTGCTCAACAGCAGAAGCGTGCTCAATGTCAATAGACAAGACAAGATGCATAATCGAATGAGCAAATGAAGGGCCTCTCTCCCTCTTTATGCTTGGAGTGCCTCTCTCTACCCTAGGCCCCACCAAAACTGCGTTGTCCCTCTTGGCCACGCTGTCCATTGACCTCTGTGCTACCTAGGACCCACGCTGCCATTATTCCCACGCAGTCACTTCAACCCCTTGGGCCCCACGATGTTAAGTAAAGATGCTTAAGTGACTTTTAGGAAGTGTTTTATTTCCCTAAGTGTGATTTGAGTGTCTCCTAGCCCACTTTATTTACTAACTTTAACTTTATAAAGTAAAATGACCAAAAATTAATATTACCAATTAGCTGCTGCTAATTGGGAATATTACACATCCGTACTGCAGCTCCCTCTCAAATTGTTGCATCGTGCTGCCAACTGCTGCACTGCAACTCAGTTGCTGAGAGTAAGCAACAGAAGGACCCCTACCCAAATGACAGACAAGTCAATCAGGTTGCATCTCATCACTGAAGCTCCATAGGCTTGCTGCTTTGTGCTGTCCTCCTGAAGCCACTGCGCTGCTACAGCTCTGCACTGTGTAAGCATGCCTCCTCTGCGCTGCTACAGCTCTGCACTGTGTAAGCATGCCTCCTCTGCGCTGCTAAAGTCACATCAGCCCCTCTGCGTTATTGCCTCTACGTTGTTGTTGTTTCTGCACTACGTTGCTCCCTCTACAGCATCTCAATCTCTGCCTCTGCTTCATCCGTGACCTTTGCACCAACTGCTCCAGTCATTCCTTGCTACTGTCTTAAGGCTCCCGTAGCTCGGATGTGATCAAAGAGTTGGGCTACTCAAGGATCTCGCCACACCTCTGTAGCTGCTCTACAAATCAATATCGCCCCACCTCCATGGTTCATGAGCACTCATGGCTACGTCATCGTCGGAGCCATTGTCTGCTACTGCAGCCTTTGAACTAGAAGCTTCCTTGTCCTTCTTCCTTTGAGGACAATTGTTGGAGAAGTATCCAAGTTCGCCACATTGGAAACATTTGATCTTAGATAGATCACGCTTCTTTTCCCCTTACTGCTTCTTAGATGTCAAGGCTACATCTTCCTCTTCCTCCTTTACCTTGCTTGAACCAGTGTTGGTCTGCCTCTTGGTCATTTGGCAGATCTCCTTTTGTCGGAGGATAGCCCACATATCATCCCAATTTGGAAGGTCCACTCTGCCCAAAATTCTTTGGACAAATGTTTCCTAGTCCTCTGTGACTGCATTTAGAGCAGTCCTCACTATGGCATCATCCTCCACCTTGACCCCCATGGCAGTCAGCTGATCCCGAATCGACTGCAACCTAAAGAGGAAAGGATCGATTTCCTCTCCCTTGGACATCATAAATAACCTTAGCTGGTTCTCCAGAAGCATCCTTCTCTGAACGGATTTCCCTTGATACAGTGTGGTTAAAGCTTTTCACATCTCATTAGTCGTCTTCTTCTCGGTTATGTGTGGTACCACATGATCTTTAACCCCGTCCATGATGAAACTCTTGGCATGTGTCGCTGGTTCGCTAGGAGAAGAGCATCAATTGGTGTAGCTAAGACACTCTCGACATGCTCTCGCAAGCAGTATGCGTCCAGGACTGCCAAGATTCTGACCTTCTAGACAAAAAAGTTGGACATGCCATCCAACCTACTCTGATCATGCAGTCTGTGTGGCGCCATCTTCTCAGGAATCTATCGGAACAAGTCTTCCTCTCCCCGCTTCTGTTGTTACTCTCCACAGAAACTCGGAGCTAGGATCCTTGGAGAGAAAGGCACCCTCTTCTCCCTCTGACAAATGATTTCCTCCTTGTAGACTGGTTCAATAGAGAGAACTTGTACAGAGTGCCACGTGTCAATGTTACTACCTTCGGCCCTAAAATTGCTACACAAAAAACTACAATCTGTGCACTTTCAGCCACTTTTTACAAAATTTTGCAGTCTAAAAAGTTATGATGATTTTCCCTAGGTCACATGTTTGAGACTAAATTTTGGAGCCTGCAAAAACCCTAACTTCCTTGGATCATATCTCCAAAAATTTAAAATATAGCAAACCAAGATCTGAATTTTTTACATGAAGTTCACCAAGATTTCGTATCCACGTGGTCGAAATTTCAACTTCTGAAGCCTCGTAGAAAAAAGGTTAAAGAGAAAATTCCAAGATGGCATGTTTGAAGAAGTGAAACCTTAGAATCCAAAGCTCTAATATCAAATGTTATGCAACTAGCTCACAAAATAGAAGAAAATATAAACAACCTATAAACAAGTCGGCCTATAAACAGCTAGCAAGTCAGCTTATGAACCGTCACATATCTTCATGGTCAGGTCCGCTTATTACAGGACCTGACCACTATAAATAGCCTACTGTGTTGCTCAAAACAGAATAGAATCTCGAACACTTCTGTAATTTTCGGTCAAGATTTCAATGATAAGATTATGGTGACTTCAGGAAAATTTTTGTGATTAAA
This sequence comes from Pinus albicaulis, assembly GCA_034641835.2. Lineage (NCBI taxonomy): Eukaryota > Viridiplantae > Streptophyta > Pinopsida > Pinales > Pinaceae > Pinus > Pinus albicaulis. The sequence continues at coordinate 417,756,933 of CM076578.1, forward strand.
TACGAAGGAAGGACAGAAATACAAGTGAGGAATAAGAAGTGGAACAGCTAAGTATTCGTCGGTGAATCTATCTGCAATAAGTGTGAGTTTAGGACTGCGTAAAAGGGAGACAAGCAAAGGAAGAAGGTTGTCACATGTACAAGGTTTGGGAATAAGTATCTCGAACTACATCACTATAAGCCAAGAAGTAACAGAAGTGCATAATACAATAAGTCTGCTCAGCAAAGAAGAATTAAGGAGAATCATATCTGTCATAGATAAAGGATATCATTATAGCATGGATTGAGATAGGACGTGTGTACAATTGAAGAACAGAACCAGCAAGATCAAGTGGAGATGCAAGGTGTTCACAGGATTGTCCAAGTCAAGGTGCTGATATCTCAGTAGGGATCACACACAGCCGAAGAAGGGAAATACAACGAGAGAGATCGATATCTCTAGTCTTGGTGCAAAAAGGTGTAGGACGATGCAAAAAAGAAGGATCAGCCCAAGGAGTCAATGAAGAAGCAGTGACAAGGTCTTGGAGGCATACAAGGGTTAAGGGTTTGTGTCATGGTCATGGTACTTGTCATCTGAAAGTCTATAAGAAGAATTTCTGGTGGGTTTTCCTCTCCAAGAGGTAGAGGTTTTGGCCCTGGCTTGAAGAGCCCAAATTTGTCTCTCTTGTGTTTTGGTAATTGACTTGATGAAAGACATCATAAGCTAAAAAGAGAACACGTAAGTAAAAGAAGTAAGCTCACAAGTAATTATCAAGAAGAGAATTTGAATTAAACCTAGCCCTACCTACTTCTCAACATGGTATCAGAGCTAAGATGCTGAACACAAGGGCTACTTGACAAGAAAACACTACAGGAAGCGGAGATCAAAGATTGTGTTGAAAATTCAAATCAGTTTACCACGAAGACTCTCAAGACATCTCATTCAAAGGATCAACTCATTCAAGAAAATAATCTTTGCCATTAAAGATTTACATTCAAGGCATTGTTGGAAGAAACATCATCTTTTGAAGATATCCTTCATCATCAAGGAAGCTGCAAGTCACTCTACTCAAGTAAGTATCTATGACCTTACTTAAATCTGCCAAGATGACTTATTGTAAAGAGAGCAACAACTGGTTGGGTCATCAAACTTTAGTGCATGGAAAAGAAGGACAAATTTGAATTTAATTGAAGACGAAGTTATGGGCTACATTGAAGGATCTACAATTCAACCCTCAATAGAAGATGCTCTAGCTCATGCCAAGTAAATGAAAGGAGAAATCAAAGCCCAGAGGATTCTCATAGAATCCATTAAGGACTCACTCATTCTCTATGTATCAAAACCGAAGTCTTCAAAAGAAATATATGAGAAACTGATGAAGTTATTTTCTGAGTATTGTAGGAGAAGCAATCTCTCTAAGACAAGAACTATAAAAATGAAATTGTCAAGAGAAGAAGGAATCACTTCAAACTTTATGAGGATTTTTGAAATAAGAGATCAATTGCAGGAACTGGGAGAAGTAATGTGTAAATTTATGCAGATGTTCTATGCTTGATGCAACTTTACTTTTACTCCCAATATTAGACAGCAATCACATAAACAATAAAGTAAAACGCTGATGGAACATACTTGTAGATCGACAGAAGACAAGCCAAAAATATATAAGTGTGTTGGTGCGTTACAGCGGTCAACAAGATGCTTCAACCAGCAAAGTCTCAATATGGTCAGCTAACCAGCAATGTCACACAACCCTCTAGGACAGCCAAACAGTCAACTCAAAAGTCAACCCCAGAAAATTCAACGTTGTTAGTCAACAGTCAATGCAAACAGCAGCAGCGGCTAGGTCAACACTGAAAAGTCAAAGTCAACGTCTTGCCTCGAAAATAGTGCCAAAAGATGCAGATTATAGAAATCGAAGTTCTGGGAGATTTTCGGGTCAAATTGACCTTGCATTGACCAAAGTCAATGCTGGTCAAACTTTGCTGCAGAAACCCTAGGACGAATTCAAAAAATTGTTGGTGCCAGATTTCCCACGTGTGGAGAGAGAAGAGACTCCAAGTCATCGAACCAATCAGATGAGGAGAGAAAATGTGTCGGGATGAGATGAGTGAAATGTCCTCCAACGTTGACCTTATTTATATCCATCACTAAGGGTGTGTAACACATCTGCTAGGGTACAAAACCTTAAAGCCGACCTGCACATATTTGAATAGATTAAAAATAAATTCAAAATAAATATTATGTTCATCGGATCAAGATGATCTTTAGATCGATCTTGCACCTCTCCAAAAGAGGAACCCAATAAAAATATTGGTATCTTCATCTGAGCATCACAACATGGAGTTTGGACCTAGTTGTCCAAAATTAACACTCCCTCTCAACTAGGGAGAACTCCATCAACTTGTGCAATCCAAACATCGTGCGACATCCCGCCATAACTTGCTTTGTTGGCTTCTTTATTTCAGAACAGAAGTGGATCAGTCACAAAGACATCATTCCCAGCTGACAGATTCGGCCCAGAGGTCCGAAACCTCTATAGGACTCACAAAGAGTCTCATACCAACCCGAAGTTGGTTTATTTGACCCGAAGTCAGTAGGAGGTCTGAAACCTCACTAGACTTGATCCCAGATCAAGTGTTGGATTGTGCAATCCTAGATAGAGAGTACGACAATCTTTGATGCATCCATCAGTCTTTGCTACTAGTCTCTAGCTTTTCCCACCTCATTGGCCAAATGAGAGGTACTTCCCATGAGCCCTGAACTCAATGGGTAGGATGCATACGGGGCACAGATAATGAGAGGTGAACCAACTCAATCATCACAACAGTGGGGCAGAAGCACACCAACAAGGTTTGGCAAGCCTAGCCCTGTGGTTGGTTATAGCTCCGAGAAGCTATCCCGAAAGCCCCCCAAAGCTCCCAGAGCTCATCGTCCAACAGGACCCTCATCATAGGGTCATTCCACGATACCAAGACTCTCACGAAAGGTTAGGAACTAGACCTTCCAGGGGCTTTATGAGAATATCCGCGACCTGCTCATCAGTTCCTATATGATCGAGCCTTACGGCGCCTCGCTGTACCATATCCCGGATAAAGTGGTACCTGATATCAATATGATTGGATCGATCGTGGAACACGAGATTCTCGGACAAGCGAATCTCACTCTGGTTATCACCAAGTATCACGGTTGTATCTAGCACATCCTCGAACAGCTCACTAAAGAGCTTTCGCAACCAAACTGCTTCACAACAAGCCATACTCGTTGTAATGTATTCAGCCTCCGCGGTGCTCAAAGTCACTGACTTCTGCTTCCTGTTCATCCATGATATTGAAGTAGATCCAAGTATGAAGCAGCATCCCGATATGCTTTTACGATCCACCACACTGCCAGCCCAATCAGCATCAGTATATCCAAGGAGTGTCACGCTCCTGGCAGTGTATCTCAGCCAATGGTTTATCGTGCCCCGAAGATATCTCAAAAGATTCTTCGCACCAACCCAGTGAGTGTGATGAAGCTCAACCATCTGTTGACTCAAAGTGTTCACTGCAAAACATATATCTGGAAGGGTGTTCACTAAGAACATCAGGGCCCCTACGAGTTGACGATACTCGGTAGGATTTGCTAACACGGGCCCAACAGTGCTGCCACTCAACTTCTTTAAGTTGAGCTCCATCAGTGTCGACACGGACTTGCAGTCCACCATACTAAATCTTTCCATAAGCTTCACAATGTATTTTCTTTGAGAAAGGAAAATCTCGCCAGGTCTCTGCCAGACCTCCAGGCCTAGGAAATAGTGCATCAGTCCTAGGTCTTTCATCTCGAACTCAGAAGCAAGCTCCCTCTTGCACTGATGAATGAGAGGGTTAGCGCCTGTCAGGGAGAGGTTGTCCACATATAGCACCAAAATGAGAAGCTTCTCTCTATCAACCTTGAAGTAAAGGTTCGGATCAGCATTACTACGAATGAAGCCCAACTTCATCAGGTAGCTATCTATCCTCTCGTACTAAGCTCTGGGTGCTTGCTTTAGCCCATAGAGGGCTTTCTTCAACCTGCAGACATGGGTGTCCTGATCCTGGACTTCGAACCCCAGAGGTTGCTCTACATACACCTCTTCCTTTATCGCACCATGCAGAAATGCGGTCTTCACATCCATCTAATGAAGACTCCATCCTTGTGTAGCAGCAAGGGCTATGATAGATCGAATGGTGGTGTATCGAGCCACAGGTGCAAATACGTCATCATAGTCTATGCCTTCCTTTTGAGAGAAGCCACAAGCAACGAATCTTGCCTTGAACTTTTCAGCTCTCCCATCAGATCCATGCTTGATCTTGTAGAGCCATTTTGAGGTGACAACTGCTTTGTCCTCCGGTCTTGGAACCACATCCCAGACATCATTCTTCAATATGGACTCATATTCTTCATGCATAGCATCCTTCCAGATTTGATGCTTTACGTCTTCCTCAAAAGATCTAGGCTCGGATTGTACAATAGTACTCATGGCTGCTAGGTACCCTTGGTATCTATTCGGCTTCTTGCTTTCACGGAATGTCTCCCTTGGGGCCATATGTCCCTCGACATCCTCTCGAGTGTCCCTGAGCCATGATGGTCTCTTCCCCAGTAAAGGAGGTGGATCAATCAGGTCCATCGGTCCTTCAGCATCAATCATCGTCGCGTCCTTCAGTTCTTGATTTCCAGGCCTCACCTCATGATCTCCCTCAGATCTTGGAAGATTTACTACTTTCCTCAGGTAAGCATCTTCGTCAAAGGTGACATCGTGGCATATCTCCACTTCCCTTTGACCAGGCACATAGACTCTATAGGCCTTCGAAGTTTCGCTGTAGCCCACAAACATTCCTCTCTTCCCAGAAGCATCCAGCTTGCTCCTCTTCTCTTTCGGCACATGAAAATAAACAGGACATTTATAAACTCTAAAATGTGAGAGGTCAGGTTTCTTACCAGAGAAAACCTCTTCAGGAGTTTTGGAGTCCAGTGCAGAATGTGAGCATTGGTTTTGTATGTACACAGCAGTATTCGCAGCTTCTCCCCATAGAAACTTCAATAGACCCTAGTCACATAGCATGGCACGGGCAGATTCCACAATGGTCCTGTTCTTTTGTTCAACAACGCCATTTTGCTCAAGAGTATCGACAGTTGTGGTCTCCCTCTTGATGCCAGCTTCTCTGCAAAAGTTTTTTTTTTTTGAACTTGTTCGTCTCATATCAGTGCCATTATCGGTCCTCAATATCTTGATCTTCTTCCCTGTCATATTTTCCACCAAGGCTTTGAAGGTACGGAACCACATGAAAGCCTCATCCTTCTTCTTCAAGAAGTATATCCAAGTTTTGTGAGAGAAGTCATCTATGAATGTCATATACTAAGAACATCCGTCCAAGGATGTCACAAGCAGCATACCAGATAGATCAGAATGGATCAATTGCAAGACATCAGATGTCTTTGTGACACTTGAGGGGAAAGGTCCCCTTGTATGTTTTCCTTTGGCACAACCCTGACATACACCTTCATGATTATTTGTGAACTCAGGCATCCTTGTCACCACCTTCCTTGCTTCGAGAAGGGCCTTGTAGTGAAGGTGTCCAAACCTCCGGTGCCATAGTTCAATCTGTCGGATAGTATCACATGTCATCGCTCCCAGTGGACTTCCTCCAACCTGGTAGAGTGTATCAACTCTAAACCCAATCGTGATATCTTCCTTGAAGCTCTTCTTCCACATGCGCACCTTTCCATCAATGAATGCCACATTGAAACCTTTGTCTTCCATGGCCGATATAGACACAAGGTTCTTCTTCAAATAGAGTACATCCTGCAAGCGGAGGACTTGACCATGAGACAAGTGGAGGGTCACAGTCCCTGTCCCTTTCACGGGATATGTGGCATTATCTCCAAGGATAATTTCCAGATTAGTATCCTTCTCAACTATATCAGAGAGGGCTTCCTTGAACCCAGTGATGTGCCTTGAGGCACCACTATCTATCAACCAGACATCCATAGTGTCGAGTGGAGATGTAGTAGAGAGGGTAGATACAAGAATGAATTCATTTCTTTTATCAATAACATTTGATTCTTCATACTTGGAATTTCTCGACCTTTTGAAAGGTTAACCATTTCCGCCGGAGGGAGCCTTCCTCTTTCCCTTAAACCTGTTGTTCCTTTGATTGCCATTCCTCCGGTTGTTGTTGTTGTCATCACCATCGAGAGAATACTTCTTGAAAGGGCATTCTTTAGCATAGTGACTTGGCCTATGACAAGTGTAACACTTTCCCTTCTTTTCTTAGGCCCCTGCTCTTCCTTTGTTCTTTGGACCACCAAAGTTCTTCTTTCTAGAATGAGCAGTGTAGGCAGCATTTCCTTCATTTTCATACTCCTTCATTCTTGTCTCTTCTTGTAAGCATCTCGATAGTACTTCGTCAAAGTCAGGTATCACATTATTATTGAGAATGGTAGTGTTGAACACATGCCATTCGGATGAGAGCCCTCCAAGTGCGGTGAGTACCATCTCTCGATCAGCTATTGTCTCCCCAATAGCTAGCAGATTGTTCCTGATCTCGGTCATCTTCAGAAAATGTGATTGAACAGACTCATCCCTGCCTTTCTTCAAATTCTTCAATTGATTCTTGAAGAATAGGACTTGATTCGCATTGTTGGCCTTGAACATGTGGACCAACTTATCATACATCTCTTTGGATGTGCCCAGCTCAGAGATATAGGCAACCAAACTCTTGTGAATTGAGTCCCTGATCATCAGCTTTGCTTTGATCTCCCCCTTCTTATACTTTGATTTGGCGGCAGCAATTGCAGTGGATGGAGGCTCTTGGATTTTGCCCTGCACATAGTCCATGACATCTTGGTCTTCCAATTTAAGATCCAATGTCATCTTCCAAGCATGGAAGTCATCCTTCCCAGTCAATTTGTCATCCTCCTTGAAGCCATTGTAGTTTGAGGAACCCACCCTCTTCTTCGGTGATTGCTACAAATTAGGGCTTTGTCTTCACCTTAGCTTTGAAACCATGTAAATTTATGCAGATGTTCTATGCTTGATGCAACTTTACTTTTACTCCCAATATCTGACAGCAATCACATAAACAATAAAGTAAAATGTTGATAGAACATACTAGTAGATCGACAGAAGACAAGCCGAAAATATGTGTGTTGGTACGTTACGGCAGTCAACAGGATGCTTCAGCGAGCAAAGTCTCAATATGGTCAGCTAACCAGCAATGTCACACAACCCTCTAGGATAGCCAAACAGTCAACTCAAAAGTCAACCCCAGAAAATTCAATGTCGTCAGTCAACGGTCAACGCAAACAGCAGCAGCAACTAGGTCAACACTGAAAAGTCAAAGTCAACGTCTTGCCTCGAAAATAGTGCCAAAAAATGCAGATTAGGGAAATCGAAGTTCTGGGAAAGTTTTGGGTCAAATTGACCTTGCATTGACCAAAGTCAACACTGTTGAAACTTTGCTGCAAAAACCCTACACCGACTTCAAAAAATTGTTGCTGCCAGATTTCCCACATGTGGAGAGAGAAGAGACTCCAAGTGATCGAACCAATCAGATGAGGAGAGAGAATGTGTGAAGATGAGATGAGTGAAATGCCATCCAACATTGACCTTATTTATATCCATCACTGAGGGTGTGTGACACATCTGCTGGGGTACAAAACCTTAAAGCCGACCTGCACATATTTGAATAGATTAAAAATAAACTCAAAATAAATGTTCTGCTCATCGGATCAAGATGATCTTTAGATCGATCTTGCACCTTTCTGAAAGAGGAACCTAATAAAAATATTACTATCTTCATTTGAGCATCATAACATGGAGTTTGGACCTAGTTGTCCAAAATTAACATAATGTCTGACACTAAGATGACTACAGTGATGTTGAATGCTCTACAAGAAAAATGGGGAAACTTCACTTCAAGTTTATACAGGAAGAAAGAAGCCACACCATTCCATGATTTATGGTCTCTATGTAAAATAGAGGAAACAAGATTGAAAGCCAAAGTTGATACAAGATCAAGTGAAGGGAATCAAGCCTTTGCATCCATATCCAAGAAGATTCGGAAACTTTGGTCCTCGGAATAAAAGAAGAAATATGGACAAAGTATGATGCTTTCGATGTAATGATCTTGGGAATTATAGAGCCTAAAGGAAGAAGCCCATGTCACAAATATGAGGGAAGAACCTGATGCAAAGAAATCTAAGAAAGCAGAAGCGAGAGATCTGTATTATGATTGAGATCATCTTCCTCTTTAAGTGATTTTTGTTGGTTCTAAAATAGTACGATAGGAAGCAATGTATATTAATAGCATCATGATAGAAGCATGGTATGAGCTCTAGGTGAATCAGCTCCTGGAAAACCTCATTGATAACAATACTGATGGAAGGCAGTCATCAAGATCAAGGGTCATCATGAAAATAGGTGCTGACATTTTCTAATGGAATTCTCTATGAATTTACTGATTAGAAATAACGCAAAAAAGTTTCATCAGAGAATTCTATGCTACAGAATTATGGATGTGATTACATATTGATAAATCAGGTCAAGGGAATGATGTTCATGTTATAGGATGACTCAAAGGAAGAAGGGATGAGGTATATACATTTATATTGTAACACTGGATGCTGTGAAGTCATGTCATATGGTTGCAAGTAATGGACTTCTATATTTAGAAGTATGAACTATGGAGGAGGATCTCTCTATTGATTTTTGTAGCATTGGAAATTGTTCCAAGTCTCAAACTTTGTAAGGAGTCTTGGACATCACTATTCCAAAGAACCCAGAAACCGTTTGTGGAAATTCCACTCAGTTCATGACTTATTAAAATAATTAATTATTTTAATGGAGACCCTAAGTCTAAAGTTAGGGAAATGAAATAATTAAAGGGTATTAATAAGTCAGAGTGTGAATCTTCTAGAAAACAAAGATCAGGTCAAGTTTTAATCTTAGCCATTGATTAGACTTTTAATCTGGGTCGTTGATTCACCAACGAGAAGATTATAAAACAAGGCTTGAGAACCATTTGGAAGATAAGCCGAGCATACACTCAGTGCCCGAAGGAGATCAATTCTGAAGTAAGAGAATTTGAACTCAATGGGAAGAGTTGCAGGGCGGACGATTGCAGAAGTAGAAGGAGGAGGGAGTCAACAGTGACTGAGGTCAGGACTGAGGGACGTTGTGGGTCACAGGAGGCAGCACAGGACAGCAGCGCAGTGAACCCACGCAGAGCCTACGCAGACTTACGTAGTCCAGCGTAGGGACTGCACAGAGAAACACGCAGACAGGCACGTAGAGAAGCAGAGGCTGATCAAGGTGTCAGGGATTTGTTGGGAGGAGCCGAGAATTCTGTCTCAGGTGTTTCAGATTTTATTTGCCAGTATATTACTTGTAAAGAAATCATTTGCTGATGAATTTAATAAAACCCTCATCTGCTGCACCGGTTTTCCTGCATTGGGTTTTTCCGGGGACAATTGTCCAAAATAACTGTGTATATGTGATTGATTCTTGTGCTTATGTCCTTTACTGTTTACTTCTCTGCAGATATGTTTGTGAATTTTGCAGTAGTATTTGTTTCGATATTTACCGATATATTTCTGTAAATAACTTATTGAAATAATAAGTAGGAGAAATAAATCTATCACTGCAACTGTAGACTTTTCAGATTGAAAATTCCACATGGTATCAAAGCTAGAAATGAGTATCAAGAACAGAGAATCAACTAGTGGATAGAATTTTACCACTGCAGCGACAACTCAAAAGGGTTCACGCAGTTCTCCAGGGAGGGAAAGAAGTATGATAGAACAAATGGATCACGATGTTTCTGATCTGGCATCCAGACTTGAAGAAGAATTTGCTTATGTATGAAGCACTGCTTCCTTTGATGTCTGGTATATTGACAGTGGAGTTTCTGCTCACATGACGAGAGTGCGGGAATGTTTTTCCAACTACTGAGAGGAGCAAATGAGTTTTAAAATAACCATGGGTAATAAAGAAAAATGTACCCCTATTGGGAGAGGTACCGCAGTATTTCAGACCGAGGCTGGAAATAAGATCTGGACCACTAACGTACTGCATGTGCCCAGGTTGGGGATAAACTTGCTCTCAGTGTCTCAACTTCAAAACCGAGGTTATGACGTTTACTTTATTGGTAATAGGGTCTACGTAAAACACCCCAATTGGAAGAAGAAGGGACAGATCGGGGTAGGAAGCAACAAACTTTACAAGTTGCGACTTGAATCCCCAATGGCACTGGTTGGCAGCACTGATGAAACAGACCTGAATGAGCTATGGCACAGAATAATGGGACATTTGCATCATGGGCGGTTAAAAATTCTGCAAAATACTGTCACCAAAGTTCCAGAATTGAACACTAAAAGGGACGATGTCTGCAAAGGGTGTGTATTGGGAAAATATGCCAAGGTAGCATATCAAATAAGCAACAATAGGGCCAAGGGTGTATTGGACTTGATACACTCGGATATCTGTGGACCAATGTCCACTAGAGCTCTTAGTGGTGCCGAGTACTTCGTCACCTTTATTGATGACCATTCTAAGAAAACCTGGATCTACTTTTTGAAGACTAAGGACAAAGTCTTCAGTCAGTTTAAAGAGTTTAAGGCTCTGGTAGAAAATCTGACAGGAAAGCGGATCAAGGTGTTGCGTTCAGAGAATGGTGGTGAATACATAGATAAGGAATTCACTGGGTTTTGCGCAAGGGAAGGTATCAGAAGAGAGTGGACAGCTCCATACAATCCGGAGCAGAATGGTGTGGCAGAAAGAAAGAACAGGTTTACTGTCGAAGCGACAAGGGCAATGTTGTATGACCAAGACATGCCAAAATTTCTGTGGGCTGAAGCTTGTAATACAACTGTCTATGTTCAGAACAGGACTTCTCACGCTACAATGGGAAATATCACGCCAGAAAGTGTCTTCCCTGGCAGCAAGCCAGAAGTGAGTCACTTTAGGACCTTCGGCAGTACAACTTACTGCCATGTGCCCAGCGAGAGGAGGAAGAAGTTGGAGATGACTGTGGAAAAGGGGTATCTGGTAGGATACAGTGAGAATGCAAAGGCATATCACATATACATTCCTGAGAGCAGGAAAGTCGTTGGTTGTTGAGGTTGAAATTCATGGAGGAGAAGGCCTTCAAAAGATCCCGCGAGTTTCCTTCTGTTACGCAGTCTGAGGAGGATCCGCGGGTTCAACCTCAACAACCAATGACAGAGAATTCAGTTGCCTCTCTAAGGCATGGGGATCCAAGGGACATGTCTCCCGAGGATTTTCAAGAGGTAGAGCCGGTAAATCTGCCCACCACCAGTGGAAGAACGAGCAGGGAGCTACGACAAATTCTGAAAGATTCAGAAGACTTTGTCGGAGTCCCCTGAAATGAGAAGAGACAGTGTAAGCAACCTGAGAGATATCAAGCCTTGGTTGCTCAAGTCGAAGAACCTTCCAGTTTTCAAGGAGCAGGTCAGCACCAGGTGTGGGTAGATGCAATGGTGGAAGAGTACAATTCCATCATGACAAATGATGTGTAATATTCCCAATTAGCCTTGCTAATTGGAATATCTCATTTTTGTTTAATTTTGCCGCTTTAGTTGGAAATAATAAATAAAGTGAGAAATAAGAGGGGTCACCTCACTTTAGTCACCTCACTTTATAAAATAAAGTGTTTTCCTAGTTGATCAACGTTATAACTTAAAGAGGGGGCCTTGGGGGTCCACATGAGTATGAGAGGGGAGGCATCAGGCTGACCCAAGGTAAACTGCGCAGGTCAAAGGAGAGTTAAGTTTTGGAGGGAGTTTGGCATTATAAAAGGAGAGGTTCTCACCTCATTTGGATCATCCATGATTTGATATTATTATTGATAGCTAGACTTTGTCTGCTTCAGCACGCCGGTTGTTTAGTCGGTCTGCAGCACTGTTTAGTGCACGAGTGTCTCCGGTCGGAGATCTCACCCTTAGCCTCGGGGGACTTCGAGTGCCTGCCCTGGTAAGGTGATTTCTGGTTTCACCCTTAGCTTCGGGGGACTTCGAGTGCCCGCCCTAGTAAGGTTTGTTCTGAGTACACTTTTCAGTTCCAGTAGCAAAGCAGCAGCAGTTTCTGAAGCAAATCTGAGGAGGAGGAAGCCCTCTTGTGGCTGCGCAGTTCAGAGAGGAGAGGACGCTGTCTCATCAGGAGAGAGGACGCTGATCCATTCAGGAGGGTGAGGACACTGTCCCGGGAAGGACGCAGTCCAGATCTAGGCAGAGAAAACGCTGTCCAGGGAGAGGGTGAACGCTGATCAGCCTGGAGGTGAGGATGCTGTCTATTTCTGAAGAGTGGGTTGCAGATCTGAAGGCCCATTGACAGATCCAACCTTGGAGAGGGTAGATCTGAGCAGATACTTGCAGATCTAGTTTTGTATGTTGCAGATCTGGAGGTTTAGCACTAGATCCAGCTTGGGGAATTGCAGATCTGAGTAGATAGTGGCAGATCTAGTCCAGATCTGAAGGGATAACATCAGATCCAGCCTTAGAGGCTGTAGATCTGAAGAGATATTGTCAGATCCAGCATAGATCTGAAGGGTTGGTAGCAGATCTGGTATAGGAGGACGCAGATCAGGAGGGATAGGACGCAGATCTGATTGGAGGCTTCAGATCCAGCAGATCTGAGCATTCAGGAGGCAGATCCATCAGGTGGGACGCAGATCTGAGGAGCAGGAGGGCTCAGCAGCGTTTTCTGAACATTCAGTAGTTGATCTATCTGTCTGGAGGTTTGGGAGACTGGTGTTCCATCTGTTTCTGCGCTGTCACTAGCAGAGACAGCGTTTTTCATTGGTGAGGGTTTGCAGTTGGAGATCAGCTATTCATCAGTCTTCAGCCCTAGTACCAGCGCAGTCCATCTTCAGCATTCAGAGCAGCTAGGACGCTGTCCTTGTTGCAGCCATTATTTTGTCTGAGAGGCTCATCTCTTGCCTAGGGCAAGGATAGGTGCACTTACTCTGATTTACTTGTACTCCTCTCTATGTACTTTCTGATTAATAAAATGGCTCAGTTTCTGGTATTCTATGTGTCATGATTCAGTGATCTGGTTCAGCGTTATATTTTCTATATCTGTCTGGCATATTTCTGTTTATTACTGGTTATTTCCCTTTGGGGATATTACATGATGTCTGGGAAGTGGTCCCCAGACCTCAGGAGAGATCAGTTGTAGGATTAAGGTGGATCTACAAGGTCAAGTCTGTTGCAGATTGCAGCATCAAGAAATTTAAAGCCAGGTTTGTGGCTAAGGGATATGCTCAGAAGGAAGGGATCGTCTATGAAGAAACCTTCACCCCAGTAGCCAGATACACCTCTATTAGATCTGTGATATCCCTTGCTACACAAATGGGATGGGATATTCACTAGATGGACATCAAGGCGACATTCCTAAAAGGGGTGATAGAGGAAGAGATGTATATAAAACAACCAGAAGGCTTCGAGAAGCATGATCAGAAGACACATGTTTGCAGACTAAAGAAAGCATTGTATGGACTGAAGAAAACTCCTAGAGCCTGGTATGGTCGAAGTGACAACTACTTGCAGAAAATGGGATTCGTCAAGAGTGACGCAGATCCCAATCTCTACTATCTAAGGGTAGGGAGTGAGCCTAAGATACTGTTTTTATATGCGGATGATCTATTCTTGATAGGATCATCGAGGCTCATCATAGACTGAAAGAAGAATTTGGCTAAGGAATTTGACATGAAGGATCTAGGGCGGATGCACTAGTTTCTTGGGTTGGAAGTTTGGCAACAGAAGGGGGAGATCTTTCTTGGTCAAGGAAGATATACTATAGAGATTCTGAAGATATTTCATATGGAGGATTGTAGACCCATGACAACTCCAATGATCACCAACTGGAAGAAAATCAACACGTCCGAAGATGATGAGGCTGATCCTATGTTGTATATGCAACTCATAGGATCATTGATGTACATGGTAAACACAAGCCCAGACATCTGTTATGTTGTAAATACCCTGAGTCATTTCATGGTAGAACCTAAGAAGGCTCATTGGGCAGCAGCCAAGCATGTTCTCAGGTACCTTCAAGGAACAGTCGAGCTTGGAATGAAGTACACCCATAGAAGTGATGTCAGGTTGAGTGGGTTCACTGAAGCAGATTGGGTTGGGAGTTCAGTAGATCGGAAGAGTACCAGTGGGTATTGTTTCAGTCTAGGATCAGAAATGACCTCCTGTTGCAGCAGGAAACAGAATTTCGTGGCACTGAGCTCAGCAAAGGTAGAATATATGGCAACTAGCACAGCTTCGTGTGAGGCCATATGGCTACGAAAACTGCTTGCGAACCTTCTAAAGGAGAAAATGGAAGCGACCAGTATCTTATGCGATAATCAGAGTTCCATCAACCTCTCTGAAAATCCCGTGTTTCATGATCGGTCAAAGCACATTGACATCAGGTGTCACTTCATCAGGGATTGTGTACAACGTGGAGCTGTTCAATTGCAATACACTTCAACAGGAGAACAGGTGGAAAACATTCTCACAAAATCTCTGGGGAAGACTAAGTTTGTCTACTTCAGAGAGAAGATGGGGGTGATCAAGAATCCATTCCAGTAGCAGGAGTGGATAGGAGCAAGATTCAGAGGGAGCTGTAGTACAAATGCAGCAGTGTCAAGGGAAGCAGTACAAAGGGCAGTAGGGCAGCAGATGAGGGACAACGTCCAGAGATCAGCGTCACAGAGGGTGCTTCAAAAGTAGAGAAACATGCAACAAGAATATTATTGGAACACCTTCCTCGTTAAGAGGGAATGTTGATTTTTGTAGCATCGAAAAGTGTTCCAAGTCTCAAACTTTGTAAGGAGGCTTGGACATCAGTATTCCAAACAACCCAGAAACCGTTTGTGGAAATTCCACTCGGTTCATGACATTAAAATAATTGATTATTTTAAGGGAGACCCTAAGTCTAAACTTAGGGAAATGAAATAATTAAAGGGTATTAATAAGTTAGAGTGTGAATTTTCTTAGAAAACAAAGATCAAGTCAAGTTTTAATCTTAGCCATTGATTAGACTTTTAATCTGGGTCATTGATTCACCAACGAGAAGATTATAAAAGAGGGCTTGAGGATCATTTGAAAGATAAGTCGGGCATACACTCAGTACACGAAGGAGATCAATTCTGAAGTAAGAGAATTCGATCTCAGTGGGAAGAGTTGCAAGGCGGAGAGTTACAAAAGCAGAAGGAGGAGGGAGTCAACAGTGACTGAGGTTAGGGACAGAGGGACGTTGTGGTTCACAGGAGGCATCACATGGTTGCAACGCAGTGATCCCACGCAGAGCCTACGCAAAATTACGCAGTCCATCATAGGGACTGCAGAGAAAAACACGCAGAAAGGCACGCAAAGAAGCAGAGGCTGATTAGGTGTCAGGGATTTGTCGGGAGGAGACGAGAATTTTGTCTCGGGTGTTTCAGATTTTATCTGCCGATATATTCCTTGTAAAGAAATAATTTGCTGAAGAATATAATAAAACCCTCATCTGCTGCACCAGTTTTTCCGCATTGGGTTTTTCTAAGGACAATTGTCCAAAAATAATTGTGTACATGTAGTTGATTCTTGTGCTTATGTCCTTTACTGTTTACTTCTCTGCATATATGTTTGTGAATGTTGCAGTAGTATTTGTTTCGATATTTACCAATAGATTTTTGTAAATAACTTATTGAAATAATAAGTAGGAGAAATAAATCTATCACTGCAACTGTACACTTTTCAGATTGAAAATTTCACTCTCACAGTGCATTGACAAATGAAATCAACGTAATATATCCTCATATGGAATATGAGGTTTTTGTATATGAACAAGGAACTGGAAATTGGAAGTTCGTGGGAATAAATATGTGCAGAAAGAAAGAGATCACGAAGTGCAACCATGTCAAGAGGCAGTTATCATCCGAAAGCCAAGAAAAAGTGACTAGAATATCTCCTCGCAGGATATGTAGACTCTGATAGAAGTCTGGTAAAGAAGAAGACCCTTGAAAAGACATATCATTAAGAGATGTGTCAATCTGAATAGAGGATGTCGATGCCTACAGAAAGATGGCATGGTGAAAGATCATCACTGAGGTAAATTTTGTTTTTAAAAGTTCATACCTATATGTTTATCTGAATGAATTTGTGCAGGGCTGCTAATCATGTGAAAGGATGCAAGATCCTTGGAGATGATTCGAAAGAAAGCAACATAGCATAAAAGGTGGACCAGATAAGAAAGACTGATGAATCACTTTCTAGTAGATGACATGACTCATGAATGAAAGTGATGGATGATCTGTGCCCTATGGAGATAAAGTTGAAGATTCCTCAATATCCAAATCCACGACATCGAGGGCAGAAATTCTTCATGAGCAGCTGGGTGTCTCACCATTGTTGTTTGTGGATCCCTGGTTAAGAGGGAGCCCAGCGGTAAGTTTCTTACTTGGAAGAAACTTGGTAATACCTAAGAATGAGCTTAGGTACATTCCTTATATAGGAATGAGTACATTCCCTTGTGGAATAGGTCCTCCCTCACTGAGAGGGAGAGATAGACACATCATTCTGGTCTTCACTTGGGAAGACAAAATGGAGGATTAGGTAATCATCTGGCATTCGATACTCTTTGAGAATGTGATAGGGCATTCAAGATAAGAGTAGTCGTGGACCGATATTCTTTTAGTGCTAGCTACCCAAGAGAAGAATAGTCCAAGAAGTTCATACTTTGTGAACACCTGGGTGGAGTATGTACCTTGGAGAGACAATGACTATGGTGCCTATAAGTCATGTGTCTCGCTAGCATTGTAGCCCATTATCTTATTGAGAGATGGGGTTGTTAGTCAAGGCCTTGCACCAGGAAAATTGTGATATTCCTAATTAGCAGTGGCTAATTGGAATATTCGATTTTGCTCAATTTTTCCATCTATAGTTTATTAATAAATAAAAAGGTGAGTGGAGAGGGTCTAACTCACTTAGTGGAATAAAACACACTCCCTCGTAGCACAACGTTGTGACTTAAAGAGAGCCAAGGGGGGCCAAGCACCACGTAGAGAGGGTGCCCACGTATGCTCTAGAAGAGACTGCGCAGATGAGGATGAGGACGTGGCAAGAGGGAGGCTACGTTGAGGAGATAGGCCTTAGGGTTTTGGAGGAAGGCCAACGTTATAAAAGAGGGAGGAGCCTCCTCATTTGATTCATTCGTTGTTGATGATATTGAGCTGGTCGTTTTGACTTCTTGAGCACGCTGACTATTTAGCCTGTCTGCAGCACTGTTTAGTGCGTTGAGTGTCTCCGGTCGGAGATCTCGCCCTTAGCCCCGGGGGACTTCGAGTCCCTGCTCGGGCAAGGTATTTCCTTCAGCATTTTGCGGGAGGTTTTGGTGTTTGGTTTTGCTGCGGAGCTCGGCATTCATAGAGACTGCGCAGTCATTGAGAAGGAGGATGCAGTCCATCTAGGAGGAGCTCCGGTTTGGGATTTTGCAAGGGTTTTGTGCCGGGAGATTGAGCAAAGGATCAGCCTTTGCCGTTGGGAGAATTTTGGTGGAGTTTGAGGCGGTATATCATTCATTCCTATTCAGCCTCTGCGTAGAGCCTTGGAGGCCAACGTAATTCCCCAAGGGGGTGTTTGTCGGGGGTCAACCATTTCTGATATGGTTTCTGGGTTTTACCGAGATTGGTGAGTAGAGGAGGATTCCAGATTTTCAGCTCATTCCGGCAAGGGGAACGGCTCTTATTCTTCAGATCATTTCAGAAGTAGCAGCTACACGGCAGTTTTCCAGTAGCTGGGACGCAGTTCAGAGAGCAGCCATTTCCTGTGTATTCTGAGAGTATTTCTTCACTTACCTTGAGCAAGTTTAGGTGCCATCACTCTGATCACCTATTGTACTTCATTATATTTCTCAGTTTAATAAAATGGCTTAGCATTCTCTCTCTATATTTCTGGATGATTTGTCGTATATTCTTTCTATGCTATTATATGTCTGCTGCACTGTTATCTCTATATATTTTTGGGCATTCTAGTTCTATACCACTTGGTGTGTTTATCTTACACTCTTAGACAGAGTCTGGAAAGGGCCAGGTAGCCTCCGGATTCTGTCCTCTTTTCAGAGGCGGCATATCTGGTAAATGCCCTCCCAGTCCATCTCTAGTTGGAGTTTGCCGTGTTTTAGAGATATCCCCGAAACGGGATATTACAGTGGTATCAGAGCATAGTTCTGGCTCAGCCTGTGGAGCTAGTTGTCTATGACACCAGGGAAGAGGCCATATATTTGTTACAGAGGCAGGAAGTACAGAGATCGTGAGCGTAGGTTGGAGAACACCTACGGAGAGGGAGACTGTGTTAGGGTGGTGGACACAGAGCAGGAGGAGCCTGTGACAGACGCAGAGCAGGAGGAGCCTGTGACAGATGTAGAGCAGGAGGAACCTGCGTTAGATTCAGAGCAGAGAGAGCCGATGGCAGATGACAGAGGCCAGACAGTTTGGGGAGGCACTCCTCAAATCGGTGCAGGATTTAGCGAGGCAGATTGAGGTGATGGGTCAGAGATTCACCGCTGTAGAGGCTAGACAGCGTGAGACCCCACGCGTATTCCAGGTAGGTGAGGGATCAGGTACATCCCACCATTTGCTGGAGCATGGTGCCGCTCAACGTGATACTACTCAGCCGATGGCTTCACATGTACCTACACGCTCTACCATGCCCACTTTCTTGGGAGCAAACACAGGGGCAGGAGCCCAACAGGAGGCAGAGCCCGGACACATGGGCGATTATTTTGCAGAGTATCAGGCCTATGGGCAGGAGTTCAGGGATGCTCTCTCGTTCAGAGATTTTGTTCAGCTCCAGCGGGATAGTAGACCCCGCGACCATCATAGAGGGCACCGGCATTATCAGGATGGAGACACCCACCGCACATCTAGCAGATTCCATTTGCCTACGTTTGATGGTTCATCAAACAGTTCGGCAAAGTCTTGGGTGGAGAAGTTGGACATCTATTTCCAGCTTAACTAGATGTCGGAGACGGAGGCCATCAAGGTGGCGACATTGCATTTGCATGGTGAGGCCCAAGACTGGTGGTTCCATGGGATGGTTACACTCGGACATTCTACAGTGACAACATATGCCGATTTTACCAGGAGGTTGATGGAGCAATTTGACCGGAGGGATCCGGAACAGCACTTTGTTGAGCTGACGAGGCTCAAGTAGACTGGGAGCCCCGAGACATACATTGCAGATTTATTGAGGGTTTCAGTGATGGTGCCAGATCTATCCGCAGCACAGATGATCTATATGTTTGTGGAGGGGTTAGCAGAGCCACTTCGGGGTCTAGTCAGATCTACTAGACCAGCTACACTTCAGGATGCTATTAGCAGGACCCGAGACTTACAGGATGCATTGCCCAGGACTCGGACACCTTACCCCCAGAGACAAGGTTTCCAACCAAAGGGAAAGGATATGAGGATTCCGCCTCCAAAGGGGAAGCCGGGACGGGCACAGATAGATGATGATGCCAGGAGGGAGTTGAGGAAGAAGCGGCTGTGCTTCACTTGTCAGGAGTCGTGGGCACCAGGGCATAGGTGTGCTGCTGGCAAAGCACACTTCATTGAGGTCTTCTCTGATGATAGTGGGGAAGAGGATGAGGAGGCAAGAGATAGTCAGACGGCCCAAGATCAGTTGCCACCTCCACCTCCAAGGATAGGAGGTGCAGCCTTTGCACCCACAGGGGAGACCCTTGCAGTCTTGCGAGGAGTTCTCAAGTATTTGACACTACGCGTACAAGGGACAATACGTGGTCAGCGGGTGTCATTTTTGGTGGACAGTGGGGCAACCCACAACTTCATTGATGCACAGATGGTCGAGCAGAGGGGTATACCGACCGAGAGCTTTGACGGATTTTCAGTCTTGGTCCCAGGAGCCCAGACGATGCAGTGTGCCTGGTATGTTCTAGAGTTGGCAGTGACGATGGGTACCTACACCGTGACCGATCACTTTTTCGTGGTCAACATACCAGATACCAATGTGGTATTGGGTGTTCAGTGGTTGATTACTCTGGGGAAGGTCACCACGGATTGGGAGGCCTTAAAGATGGAGTGGGATGACAAGAAGACCAGGAAGCATGAGAAGATCCGCGGGATGCACACTTACCCACCTCAGACAGTTTCGGCACACCGGATGGAGGCAGATTTCCAAAAGGGAGACATAGAGTGGGCGATTGAGTTGCGGGCATCAGAGGCAAAGACCACCGGTCGAGCAGTTCATCCTGATATACAGGCCATCCTTGACAGGTATGATGCAGTGTTTGGGGATATACCACCAGGTCGGCCACCGGACCGAGGGTTTGAGCACACCATTGAGCTTGAGCAGGGCATTCAGGCGGTGATCACTACCCCTTATAGGCATCCCAAAGCCTATCGGGATGAGATTGAGCGAGCCATCCAGGAGTTGCTGGCTCTTGGGCACATCAGACCGAGCACGAGTCCGTTTGCTTCTTCCGTGGTGTTGGTGAAGAAGAAGGACGACACCTTGAGGATGTGTATTGACTACAGGGCCCTGAACAAGAAGACCCTGAAGAACAGGTATCCTATACCCAGGATCGATGAGTTGATGG
Source organism: Pinus albicaulis (assembly GCA_034641835.2). Classification (NCBI taxonomy): domain Eukaryota; kingdom Viridiplantae; phylum Streptophyta; class Pinopsida; order Pinales; family Pinaceae; genus Pinus; species Pinus albicaulis. Next base: position 417,777,535 of record CM076578.1, read on the forward strand.
ATGAGCTGAGAGGAGCCAAGTTCTTCTCAAAGATTGATTTGAGATCAGGGTACCATTAGATTCGCGTGAGGGAACAGGACATTCCCAAGACCGCCTTCAGGTGTCATTATGGGCATTTTGAGTTTCTGGTTATGCCCTTCGGGCTAACCAATGCCCCAGCTACTTTTTAGTCTTGCATGAACCATATCTTCCGCAGTCATCTGAGGAAGTTTGTATTGGTCTTTTTCGATGACATACTCATATATAGCAGGACTTGGGAGGAGCATCTCCAGCATATAGAGGCAGTATTACATATCTTGGAGGAGCAATAGTTCTATGCTAAGCTCTCCAAGTGTGAGTTTGGGATGACGGAGATGTTGTATTTGGGTCACATCACTGGAGTGGACGGAGTCAGAGTCCATGAGGAGAAGATCAGGGCCATCAGAGATTGGCCGGAGCCGAGGAACGTAACAGAACTTCGAGGATTCATTGGTATATGTACTTATTACAGGAAGTTCGTCAAAGGTTTCTCACAGCTTGTTGCACCCCTTACAGATTTGACAAAAAAGGGGGCATTCAGTTGGTCGGATACAGCGCAGTGAGCCTTTGACAGGCTCAAGGAGGTGATGAGTAGCTGCCTAGTACTTGCATTGCCGGATTTTACGCAGCCATTTGTTCTGGAGTGCGATGCGTCGGGAGAGGGGATCGGCGCAGTATTGATGCAGGGAGGACACCCTATAGCCTTTGAGAGCTGGAAGCTCCTTCCGCACGAGAGGTTGTATTCTATATACGACAAGGAGATGTTGGCCATTATGCATGCATTGGCCAAATTCCGGCAGTAGTTGGTAGGGAACAGGTTCAGGGTGAGGGCCAGTCTGGCCTCCCAGGTTCTTTTTGGAGCAGAAGCAGCTACAGGAGAGGCAGCAGAAGTGGATCAGTAATATCCAAGCATATGATTTTGACATTGAGTATGTTAAGGGCAAGAATAACGTGGTAGCAGATGCCCTTTCACGTAGACCAGCCACGTTATCTCTTATGAGTTTGGAAACAGATTGGAGGGTCAACTTTTAGTGGAGTACTCCAAGGACAGATTTGCATGTGAGGTTCTGGATGGACAGGTGGCGGATGACAGGTACGGGGTGGTCGATGAGATCATCTACTACGGGGGACGGATCTTCTTGGCCCAGGGATCTCGAAGCTCAGAAGAAGATACTCCAGGCATCACATGATTCTCCATTGGTAGGCCATCAGGGGTTTACCAAAACCTACAGGGCCATTAGAGAGAGGTTCTCACGGAGGTGCCTCAACGAGGACGTACTCCAGCACATCACAGAGTGCAATGTTTTTCAAAGGAACAAGGGTGAGATGAGCCATCCCGTAGGGTTATTGCAGCCTTTTCCCTTTCCGGAGGGGAAATGGGAGAGCATATCGATGGATTTCATCACAAGGTTGCCCATGGTGCAGGGCAAGGATTGTATCTTTATCGTCGTTGATTGACTGACAAAGTATGCACACTTTTTCGCCATATACGCACATTACACAGCAGCACAGGTGGCCGAGCTGTTTTCGAGAGAAGGTTTTAAATTTAACATGGTCTTCACTACAGGCCATCGATGTGACCAGGACAGCCGCTTCATGGGCGGATTTTGGCAGGAGCTCTTCCGGTTAGTGGGGATGGAGTTGACACCGAGTACCAGTTATCACCCACAGACGGATGGACAGACGGAGATAGTTAACAAGTGGCTGGAGGGCTACTTGCGTAACTATGTCAGTGGGCAGCAACGAGCATGGCTGAAGTGGTTGCATCTGGGGGAGTACTGCTATAACACGACACATCACATGTCCATTGGTATGTCACCATTTTATGCTTTGTATGGGTATCATTCTTTATCTTTTGCTGATGTGATGTTCGGTGCTAGCAAGGCTCCTAGAGCCAAGATTTGGATCCAAGAGAGTCAGCACATTCTCCGAGCTCTCAAGGATAACATGGCTACAGCACAAAACCAGCAGACGCTGTATGCTGACAGAGGTCGGGTGGAGAGACAGTTTGAGGTAGGGGACTTGGTCTACCTACGATTACAGCCATACCGACAGACATCACTGAAGCAAAAGGGAGCTAAAAAGCTCAAGCCCCGCTTTTACGGGCCATACAGGGTGATACGCAGGATTGGACAGGTTGCGTATGAATTGGAGCTGCCCCAAGGCAGCAAGATCCATAACGTTTTTCATGTATCGTGCCTGAAGAAGGCACTGGGGCAGCAGGTGACAGTGACAGATGAGCTACCACCCACGGATGATGAGGGGCATTTGGTGTTGCAACCAAAGGCTATTATTGATACCAGGGAGAGGCAGCTACGGAACAGGACAGTCCGGGAATTCTTGGTGAGGTGGAAGAATTTGCCGGATGAGGATGCCACTTGGGAGAGTGAGAAGATTTTGCAGCATCCATCACTTCAGTTGCTTGAGGACAAGCAACATTTTGTCAAGGGAGACTGTAATATTCCTAATTAGCAGTGGCTAATTGGAATATTCGATTTTGCTCAATTTTGTCGTCTATAGTTTATTAATAAATAAAAAGGTGAGTGGAGAGGGTCTAACTCACTTAGTGGAATAAAACACACTCCCTAGTAGCACAACATTGTGACTTAAAGGGAGCCAAGGGGGGCTAAGCACCACGTAGAGAGGGGGCCCACGTATGCTCTAGAAGAGACTACGCAGATGAGGATGAGGACGTGGCAAGAGGGAGGCTACGTTGAGGAGATAGGCCTTAGGGTTTTGGAGGAAGGCCAACGTTATAAAAGAGGGAGGAGCCTCCTCATTTGATTCATTCGTTGTTGATGATATTGAGCTGGTCGTTTTGACTTCTTGAGCACGCTGACTATTTAGCCTGTCTGCAGCACTGTTTAGTGCGTTGAGTGTCTCCGGTCGGAGATCTCGCCCTTAGCCCCGGGGGACTTCGAGTCCCTGCTCGGGCAAGGTATTTCCTTCAGCATTTTGCGGGAGGTTTTGGTGTTTGGTTTTGCTGCGGAGCTCGGCATTCATAGAGACTGCGCAGTCATTGAGAAGGAGGATGCAGTCCATCTAGGAGGAGCTCCGGTTTGGGATTTTGCAAGGGTTTTGTGCCGGGAGATTGAGCAAAGGATCAGCCTTTGCCGTTGGGAGAATTTTGGTGGAGTTTGAGGCGGTATATCATTCATTCCTATTCAGCCTCTGCGTAGAGCCTTGGAGGCCAACGTAATTCCCCAAGGGGGTGTTTGTCGGGGGTCAACCATTTCTGATATGGTTTCTGGGTTTTACCGAGATTGGTGAGTAGAGGAGGATTCCAGATTTTCAGCTCATTCCGGCAAGGGGAACGGCTCTTATTCTTCAGATCATTTCAGAAGTAGCAGCTACACGGCAGTTTTCCAGTAGCTGGGACGCAGTTCAGAGAGCAGCCATTTCCTGTGTATTCTGAGAGTATTTCTTCACTTACCTTGAGCAAGTTTAGGTGCCATCACTCTGATCACCTATTGTACTTCATTATATTTCTCAGTTTAATAAAATGGCTTAGCATTCTCTCTCTATATTTCTGGATGATTTGTCGTATATTCTTTCTATGTTATTGTATGTCTGTTGCACTGTTATCTTTATATATTTCCGGGAATTCTAGTTCTATACCACTTGGTGTGTTTATCTCACACTCTTAGACAGAGTCTGGAAAGGGCCAGGTAGCCTCCGGATTTCGTCCTCTTTCCAGAGGCGGCATATCCGGTAAATGCCCTCCCAGTCCATCTCTGGTTGGAGTTTGTCGTGTTTTAGAGATATCCTCGAAACAGGATTTTACAACAACGTTGGTTGATATGATGCTATACAGATGTGATTACCAATCCAATTCTTCTTATGATATTCTTCAGTTTGAAAGTGACCATGTACCTATATGAATACCTCCCTAGTTAAGAGGGAGCGTTGAAGAGTGTAACTATAATCGATCTTCATATTGACTATGTAATTATGTAAAGAAGACAAAGATAATAAAAATGTAATTTTGTTATGCTTGATTCATGGGTTTCATGAGCAAGATTTTTATTATAGGTCAATAGACTTCTACTTGATGTCTATTATGTTTTTTCTTCTGATTGTAAATGTACTCAAGAGTCATATAAATATGAAGTGTCTAGTCATAAGGATATGCTCCAAAGACCTTGTCATATCGCTGTGGAAGCATGGCTCCAGAATGGTGTAAATACTCTTCAAGACAACCTACAATACGCTAGAAGAACTCCTCTACAAGTCGGCCTATAAACAGGTATCAAGTCGGCTCATGAACAGTCATATCTCTTCATGGTCAGGTCGGCTTATTACAGGACCTGGCCATTATAAATAGCCTACTGTGTTGCGCAGAACAGCATAGAATCTCGAACTCTTCTGTAATTTTCGGTCAAGACTTCAGTGATAAGATTACGGTGACTTCAGGAATTGTTCTGTGATTAAATACGAAGGAAGGACAGAAATACAGGTGAGGAATTCGAAGTAGAACAACGAAGTATTCAAGGGTGAATCTATCTACAATAAGTGTGAGTTTAGGACTGCATAAAAGGGAGACAAGCAAAGGAAGAAGGTTGTCACATGTACAAGTTTGGGAATAAGTATCTCAGACTACATCACTATAAGCCAAGAAGTAACAGAAGTGCATAATACAATAAGTTTGCTCAGCAAAGAAGAATATAGGAGAATCATATATGTCATAGAGAAAGGATACCATTATAGCATGGACTGAGATAGGACGTGTGTACAATTGAAGAACAGAACCAACAAGATCAAGTGGAGATGCAAGGTGTGCACAGGATTGTCCAAGTCAAGGTGCTGATATCTCAGTAGGGATCACACACAGCCGAAGAAGGGAAATACAGCGAGAGAGATCGAGATCTCTAGTCCTGGTGCAGAAATGTGCAGGACGGTGCAGAAAAGAAGGATCAGCCCAAGGAGTCAATGAAGAAGCAGTGACAAGGTCTTGGAGGCATACAAGGGTCAAGGGTCTGTGTCATGGTCATGTTACTTGTCATCTGAAAGTCTATAAGAATAATTTCTGGTGGGTTTTCCTCTCCAAGAGGGAGAGGTTTTGGCCCTGGCTCGAAGAGCCTAAATTTGTGTCTCTTGTGTTTTGGTAATTGACTTGATGAAAGATATAATAACCTAAAAAGAAAAGACATAAGTAAAAGAAGTAAGCTCACAAGTAATTATCAAGAAGAGAATTTGAATTAAACCTAGCCCTACATACTTCTCAACAAGATGTTGATTAGAGATTAGATCACGGTCATTGAATGTTCAACAGGAAAAGTATTAAAGGAAGGCTTGGGGTCAGTTGGAGAACACGCACATAATGGCATCGCTTGAGCTAAGTCGAAATTCTGGGGTGAGGTTTGCTGAGAATTTTCGAGTGAGCTTGCAGTACAGCGAGAGGCAGTTCGGCAGTGGGATTTTTGATCCACGGTCGGGAATACAATAGCATAGAGGCAGATCAACACCAGAGGAGTAGCGCAGGCGCAAGAGGGGTGACGCAGGCCCAGCCAGGCTCATGCAGAGCCAACGTAGAGATTCACGCAGGCCCAGAGGGGTGACGCGGGCCTAGTGGAGCTGACGCAGAGCTGGAAAGGGCAGTGTTGGCGTTTCAGTGGGCCAAATCGAGTTCGTATTTAGCAGATCAGAAAGGGTAACACAGCCACACTGAAGGGTGACGCAGTCTCAGCACAGAGCTTGCTGGGGACTGCGTAGCCACCTGTGGGGTTCTTCATTTTGAGCTGAATCGGCCATAATATTGTGAAAAATCCTAAATCTGGATTCCTACTGCAACAAATCTGAATTACTTCTCCTATTATGTTTCATAATTATTTCATTACAGTGAAATATTGAAGTAATTTTTGAAGCAGTCTACACAAATAATACTGCAGAATAAATCTAAGTGTTGAAACAACCTAAAAAAATATAATGAAAAACATCCACATTTGACACAGTTCTTTTTGAACAAAGTCCCCGAAAAAACCCAACTCGGGAAAACCGGTGCAGCAGATATGAGGGTTTGTATTATTAAGCAGCAGAATCTTGAGTACAACTAGGGTGCCAACATCCGACAAACCCTTCAGAGAAATCTAGATAGCAAATATAATTGTGAGATATACCTCACTCTGCAAGTCTCCGGCTGATCTAAACAACACTGGTGAAGCCCTTCTCTGCCTCTGCGTGAATGCTTATGCTGGAATTGCGTAAGCCTGCGTGGGCAAGCCTGAGAAACTGCCTCCGCTCTTTCTGCAACTGATCTAGCTAATCTGAGATTGGATTTTTTCCCTCCTGGCTCAGAAACCCCAGTCTCTAGCTATCTCGGGACTGACTCCAAGAGACACTGCACTACTTCTGTGTGATTTTCTACAGGGACTGCATCACCCCTTCATAAAACTGCGTTGTCTCTCTCTGCGTAAGTGTTGCCTCTCTCTAAAATGCACTCCTGGTCCTCCTGACCAGTCTCTGCTTCTGCCCCTCTTTGGATCCGATCATTGAATCACAATCACTTAGCAAACCCTGCCCTAGTGATTCAATTCTTATCAAAAGTTGTGTCTCCTCACACAAACTCGAAAATGCCAAATGTTCAATGTGCTCAACGTGTTTTCCATAGGTCCCTCACCCTCCTTCTTATATTCTTCCGTTGACCCTTCAACGACGAAGATTAAAACATAATCAAGGGCTAAGATTAACTTGGAGGTGATCCATGACTTTATCTAGAAGATTCACACTTAGTTTAATTAATACCTTTTAATTAATCAGTTTCCCTAAGTTTAGACTTAGGAAAACATTAAAAAACTATTAATTAATTTAATTAAACCATCTCTAGGTGGAATTTTGTAATATCCAGGATGGGATATTTTAACTAAAAATGCAAAAAAATACTGAACTCCACATTATGTCGTAAAATCAACATTTACTCAACAAAAGGTTTCCATATAAAATAAAAAGACATGAAACACTGCAATCCAATACCACATAGATTAGGAAGAATCTCAGCTTTTATTATAAATAATAATGAGGGTTACATATAGATCTGACCCAAAAAGCGCTGAGATGGAAAACTTGTCACCAAGATAATCTGCTGCACTGCTACACTGCGATGACCTCCAAAATTGAACTGCTGCACTCTCCCTCCGACAACAGCTACCACTGAATCCACTGAAGCACCTGTTGAAGATCTGAATGGTCCTCACTCCAATATCTTTGAATCTTTGCAGAACTTCTAAATGAATTTTCCTCAAATAGAGTTGGGTTTCCGTCCAACACTCACAAATCACCCGAGGGTTTCTGTCCTGGGGCTACGGCTGAAGTAGAGAACCACGTCTCAAACCTCTCATACAAGAAAATGATATGATCCAAAGATATCCCTCAATGGCCTCCTACCTTTCTTTTATAGATCTCTTGGAGCCTTCTAGAGTATTATTTTATTATTATTTTATTCATGGTGCACTTTTCCCTCTTATTAAAATATTCCTTTTTAATGCAGAAAAGATTAAATCGGCTACCATGTCTCCTCTGGTCACTGAAGCTCATGCCCAACTGTCCCATCATGTAGGTATCCTCGTCCCGATTCCAATGAGCTATTACAATAAGGTGTTCCATCATGTATTCCTCCTGGAATGCCACCTTGAGCGTAATCAGCTGAGTTAAGCCCACAAATAACTCAAATTTCCGAAAGTTGTTGGAATGCACCGGAACGAAAGCCAAACTGCTTGGATGATGGAATATATCAAGCGAGTGCCATCAGAAACCATGGAAACTCCTTAAAACTCCTCCAAAAAGCCCCTGAGCCCGCTGATAGCACCAATCTGTACCTGTGACCTGTCTGCTCCTAACTCTGGAAGTCCAACCTAACCCTGTCGTAGGTGACACCAAAAAAGGGAATATTACAGGCCTTCCACCCCAAGATTGCTTGCCCTCAAGCAATCCAAATATGTGGGCCACTCTGCTGGCCCGATGCAACTAAGACCCAATGCCCGAATCCCATACAAACCTCCTGGTGCTACTATGTGCTTGTGTCAAGCCACCCGGAATAGACCCCTCAATGCCGATATCCCGAACTGATCTCTCAATGTACCTGTCATCAAACAATCCTCTCGGATCCCCACGCCACAATGGCCAATCATCGCCCAAGTCCCACCATCTGTGTACCAACTCATCACCTCTCTCCAATCCAACCCCTGACTAAATCCAATGCTGATCCTGCTCTCCCGAAACCGGGATGAGATGCTGAAGAAATGTCGATCTGTGCCCCACTGCCAACTGGAATCTGTATCATATGTCATGTCTAACGGCCCCTGCTCCACTGTGCTCCCTACGAAGAATATCGTACCATCAAGAGGGTACCAACTCATGATCTCCCGCCAATCCATCCTGGAAGAAGAACCCAATGTAGCAACAACTGCATACGGAACAAGCTTGGAGTGTTGTCACCAGCCCGTCATCAACTCACACTGCTCTGCCCTATCTGCCAATGAAAGTTGCATGTAGAATAAAGCCCCTCTCTCTATAATGGGCGATAGTGGGCAAGATATGCTGCAAGCCCCATCGATGTACTCCTAGAGAGTGCTACTCACTGAAATTACTGCAGCTCTACCGACTGCATGTACATCTATCTGCACCTCATCAATGTGTCGGCCCAAAGATGGATGCTCCACCATCTCCAACAAATCCTCCCTCTCCTAATCGGGAATGTAATGCTCCGGCTATCCACTAGCCCCCTGCACAACTATCCCATCAACCTCCACCATCTCCAGAGGATATGGATCTGCAACTGTTGTCACCGTACTCGATGTCTGTGCATCTGACTGCTCCTCCTCCATGGTTGACCCTAAGGTTAGCCGCACACGCATCATAGACTCAGTGTGAGCCTCCATCTGGCTCTTCCCCAAGGGACTATCATGCATGATGTGCATAGTATCCTCCTCTGCTGACTCAGGCTCCATCATATGCTGCTCTGGCTGAATCGTCACAAGTGACTCATCACCTAGAGTATCTCCCGTAGAGTCCCCTGATAGCTCACCCTGCACACTGGAATACAGCTCCGGCCTACTGTCATCACCTCTGCATGACTTCTCTCGCTCCCCAGAAACATCCTCAGTTGATCCTGTGGACTCATCTGAAGAAGAGTCCTCAACCTGGCATACCGAAGGAACGTCTACCTGCTCTACCTCTACCACTTCATCTACATCTCTCAAACATGAGTGATCAGGCCCCCAAGGTTCTTTGCAAATGAAGCAAAGTCCTTTCCTCCTCAGCTCATTTCTGCTGCCTAATCCACCAAACTGGAGCAACTCCTCCCTGGTCAATTGTCTCCTGAGAAGCTCAATGTTCTGCTCAACTAGCCCTTGGGCTAGCTCATGGGTGAGACCAACTGCTCTCTCCTCCAAATGCTCAACAACCTAGTCTACAGCTCCCGGCAAATAGCATCACGGTCTCCCATACATGACGACAGGATGGACTGCATGTGAGCTATGGCTATGTCAGAATGATGTCTCCTAATGTTGAAGAAGCATTGGAACATCTGCAGAATCAAGCCATCACACTCAAGATCAACCATGACCTCATAAGTCCGGGTCATGGCCATGGCTTCTAAGACCTTAAGCTTTCTCCCAAATGTAGAGCCCGCACAGTTGTCTAAATCCCGAAAGGCTCCTACTATCAGTCTGAAAATTCTTTTCATAATATCATCATTGTAGGGAGGGAAGGGCGTTGTTATCCTCAAAATATCACTGAAACAAGAGGCAGCTATAAGCTTGACTCTCTCACTTGGATGTTCCAAGAATCTAGCTTGTACCAATGCAAGCATAGATGGCTCCAAAGCCCAATTTAAACTCCAATCAGATTGTTGTACCTTTGAAAGGCAGGATTCCAGTTTCTCTAACATGGGAAAGTCATTTTCTAATCTTCCACTCTTTAAGTTCATCCCAAGTGCATAAAGACAATTTCCCAATTCTTCCTCCTTTTGTAAATTCCTCGGATGCCTTTGTTGGAGCAAATTATGTACCTTCTTGGAGAAGGGTCTGTTGTTCTGTTTTGTTTTCTGGTCTTCTGATGCATGGTGGTTCAAGGAACCAACTTTTATTCTTCTCAAGCTATTGAGGAATCCCTCCATGGTTCAACCAATGATGTGGTCACTATTTTTCTGAGTTTTTATAGTGGTGTAGGTGTAGTTTTTGTCAAACAGTTCAAATACATACTGCTGTAGGTGACAAGTATTCGTTGGTGTCAAATACAGGTGTATAGTGGGGAATTTATAAAAGAACTAGTCTCAGCCCAATGGCTGGTATTTCTTCTCATACTCAGAACTTTGTAACTTCATTAATAAACTTATATCAACACTGTGTTAGACAATACATGATAATTTGCTCCACATAAACCATCAATAAATGCATAACAAAGATACAAGAGGAACCTGGTATGTATTGATTGTTGCAGAGGCCACCTTCCAAAGAAATTTCCACCATGTTTGAAGCAAATCATGTTGCCCAAGAATGTAGCCGCAAGTTCTAACCTTTAAGTGCTATCACACGACCGTACCAGCAAGCAACCACTAACAGTATTGCTCCCCATGAACGCAACACCAAAACAAGGCAACATGCACAGGTTAAGCCAACGAACAGTCTGGTATGACACGGTGGTGATTATGACTCTTTGATGAAATTTGGTCTTGGTGCCAACTCTGAATTACAGATTTGTCCTAGGTTCCAACTCATTTGCCCAACAACAATAATGTGAATTTGTCACGGGATTTGGTTAAAGATAGCAGTCCTTCCTCGTGCAGCCACGAACTCAGTAATATATCAGCCTTCACTATTTCAGGATACAACCCAGAGTATGTCTATACTCAGCAGCTCGAATGGTGTAAGCTCAACCTCCTCTGTAACTTTCCCTTCAACAGCCAACACCCATGTGCCTCTGTCATTCATGTCCGCACAGGTGCCCAGTGAACTCATCCAACAGCGAATATATTTCCAGGGATCACATGTTACAACCACAACACTATAGATAATTTATCCTTGAGTGTAAATCGATTATTATGCACTGTTAACAGCCCATAAATATATTATAGTCATCACTGATATGAGAATTTAGAAACGGGGATAGGTTGATTCATATATTCTCCATCATCAAACCAAGGCCATATGTTCATACCAAAGATGATAGGAGAAAGGCACCTAGAACGTGAGCCCAATCAAAGCAACAACGCTGCCCCTGCAAACTCGACCCACTGAGCACCAAATAAAGTCTCTATATAGTTTGAATCTCAACTATTGCAATGCCCAGAGTTTGTGCTCTTCTTCAGAAGTTCTTGGTCTCTACACAGAGACAGTTCTTATATGGATTAACTCAATTAAGAAAGGGAGTACAATTCAGCACGACCAAATCGACTCTTGTTGAAATGGGTTTTGGATTATATGTGAAACTTGGCATCGAAACCATTGACCAGCTAAGGAAGAATCTCGGCCTCAAGTAGAAACAATCAACCTCTCAATAGGGAACTCAATTTTGCTTGGAAATAGCTCCTTGACTCGCAGCATCTCCCGAATAAGCTTAATGGTACGTCCCTCTGGCTCAGTCTTCTTGAGGGAATTCGACCACTGTCGTGAAACATTCACGCTCGGTATTGTCGCAGCCCTCAAAAAAAAAAAAATTGAAATGACAATCCAAAGAAAACCCGCAGTCGACTCCTTTAAAAACAAAATGTTTTTATAACTCAATCCTGAAATAATTCACTTAGCTCTCTTGGCCTTGTAATAAATTTGTTTTTTTTCATTCACAGACATTGTTTCTACCTCACAGCATTCACAGACCCCAACTTGAGTCTACTCACGCCCCCTACCTTTGAAATAAATCGAAATGATTTAAATCATTCCATCATAAAAATTGGACTCTTGTTTTAATAATTTACAGCCACCACTCTAATGCCACGACTTCCTGAACTCTGCCCCTTTAAACTATGTTTTCAAAAAAAAACAACGGGTTTGCCTCATAAGCATTTCCACGGCCCCACTTGACATTTCGACGGTTCATCAAATTTGGAGAAATTTGTCACTTTATACCTTTTTGCCCACCAGCTAAAGCTATGAACAAATCTTATTTTCTCCGTTGAAAAAAAATTGTTTAGGATTCAACACCGTTACAAAATCCCACGCTTTACATTGCCAATGCAACATCCATAACATGATTTGGGTTTCAAAAATTCTTCCGGCATAAATCGCTACAACTGGAAACTGAAACCCGCAGGCTAAGACAAGACTGATACTCTGATACCACTGTAATATCCTGGATGGGATATTTTAACTAAAAATGCAGAAAAATACTAAACTCCACATTATGCCGTAAAATCAACATTTACTCAACAAAAGATTGGCATGTAAAATAAAAAGACATGAAACACTGCAATCCAATACCACATAGAATAGGAAGAATCTCAGCTTTTATTATAAATAATAATGAGGGTTACATATAGATCTGACCCAAAAACAGCTGAGATGGAAAATTGGTCACCAAGATAATTTGCTGCACTGCTACACTGCAATGACCTCCAAAACTGAACTGCTGCACTCTCCCTCCAGCAACAACTACCACTAAATCCACTGAAACACCTGTTGAATATCTGAATGATCCTCACTCCAATATCTTTGAAGCTCTGCGAAACTTCTGAATGAAGTTTCCACAAAGAGAGTTGGGTTTCCGTCCAACACTCACAAATCACCCGAGGGTTTCCGTCCTGGGGCTACGACTGAAGTAGAGAACCACATCCCAAACCTCTCATACAAGAAAATGATATGATCCAAAGATATCCCTCAATGGCCTCCTCCCTTTCTTTTATAGATCTCTTGAAGCCTTCTAGAGCATTATTTTATTATTATTTTATTCATGGTGCACTTTTCCCTCTTATTAAAAAATTCCTTTTTAATGCAAAAAGGAGTAAATCGGCTACCATGTCTCCTCTAGTCACTGAAGTCACGCCCAACTGTCCCATCATGTAGATATCCTCGTCCCGGTTCCAATGAGCTATTACACTAAGGTGTTTCATCATGTATTCCTCCTGGAATTCCACCTTGAGAGTAATCAGCTGAGTTAAGCCCACAAATAACTCAAATTTCCGAAATTTGTCGGAATGCACCAAATGAAAGCCAAACTGCTCGAATGATGGAATATATCAAGCAAATGCCATCGGACACCATGGAAACTCCTCAAAACTCCTCCAAAAAGCCCCTAAGCCCACTGATAGCACCAATCTGTACCTGTGACTTGTCTGCTCCTAACTCTGGAAGTCCAACCTAACCCTGTCGTAGGTGACACCAAAAAAGGGAATATTACAAATTTTCCGAAACCATTTATGGGTTTTATGGAATACATATGTCCTAGCCTATATACAAAGTTACAACGCTAGAACACGTCGAATGGTACCATAAAACAACACTCCCTCTTAGCAAGAAAAGTGCTCTAGCAAGACAACGTAATGTGCTGCTCTGACTTCTGTAACATCTGTTGTTGTGTTGTTGATGCTGCTCACCAACACTGCACAAGGAATGTTGCATCTATATTGTTGTTGACTCTGCATGTTGCTGCCAACTGCTACTACACTGCAACTCCCTCTGAAGTCTACAATGATGCTGCTACACTGCGTGAGCATTGCTCTACACTACGCTGCACCATTGTGCACTGCGTTGCTGCTGCTTATCTGCAGCTACTGCTCATCTGCTGCTGCTGCTGCTCCACTGCTGCATTGTTGCTAATTCCAACAGAAAAACATCCAAAATTGGACAAATAAATCTGCAAATGAAAAATAAGACTGACTGCTGCTAGCTTCTGCACTAGCTCTCTGAAAATACTGCATTGTTGTTGCTCTGCACTGCGTGAGCACTACACGGCACTGCGCTACACCAATGTGCACTACGTTGTTGCTGCTCAACTGTTGATGATGTTGCTCCCTCTCTGCACTAATCAAGCTTTAGTACTGTTGGCTACTGCATTTTCTTCTCATCTTCCGCTGCAACTGTCCATCCTGCTACTGTCTTTAGGCTGTCGTAGCTCACATGTGATCCAAGAGTTCGGAAATACTCAAGAATCCTGCCACTTGTAGATTTTGGATCTACATCTCCAAGTCAGCCCATTTCTCTCCTTTTGGAATATGAGCTAACATAGCATAATCTCCTTCTGCCTCAATCTTGGCAGCTCCAACTTGAGGATCTTGCTTCTCCTCTTTATCCTTTTTCTTAAGAGGACATTGTGTGGCATAATGTCCCATTTCTCCACACCTAAAGCACTTGATCTTAGACATATTTTTCTTCTTTTGCTTCTGTTGACCCTTTGATGCAAGGGAAGTGTTATCTTCTTCCTCCTTCTTGACCTTCGACCCATTGTTGCCATCCTCCAAATGGATTTTGAGGAGGTCTCTCCTTAGCTCTTCTTGCTATAAGGCTGCCCACATTGCTTCCCATCCTGGAAGCCTTTCTCTACCCAAAATGCTCTGGACAAAGACCTAATAGTCTTCTGAAACCGAGTTCAGAGTGAGCCTTACCAGCTTTGAGTCTCTAGGAGCAGCCCCCACAACTGACAGCTAGTCTCGAGTATCCTGAATATGGGACAGGAAGGAGTCAAAACGTTCTCCCTTCTTCACCCTGGTATTACGCATCTTCTCCTCCAAATACATCTTTCGTTGCTCGGAAGATCCTTGGTATATCTTTTCTAGCCCTACCCACATCTCTCTGGCAGTGTTCTTAGCTGCTATGTGAGGTACGATATGATCCTTCACACCATCTAGGATCAATCGCTTGGCTCTTACCATATTCTTCTTGAATTGTCTCAGGTGTGCTACATCCAAGGGTTCTACAAGTGCACTTTCAATGAGGGCCTTTAGATCATGCTCATCAAGGAGAAACTCAATCCTTGATTTCCAAATGACATAGTTGGAGGCACCCTCCAATCTATCTTGGTCACGCAATCCGTTGCTGGCCATCTCCTCAACTGTCCATTTCTTTCTCTAACCCTATGTTCAACTGGACTTACGCACTCCTTGTGGAGTAAGTCACTGCTTCTGTTGCTGCATGGGAAAACTGGCCTTCTTCAAGTAAGAAACTCTCTGAGGTCAAGAAATCCCCCACTCTATGTTTTTCAGAAATTTTCTGACGCTTTATGCACCAGCTCTTACTGCTGTGCAGTAACTGCATCCTTCAGCTACATTGGTCTACTATGTTGCCTCTTCTGCAACTGAAAAAATGCTTACCCCTATGTCAACTCTCTCAAAGGGAGCCTTTTTTCTGCACTGGATTGCCCTCCTGGCCTGGACAGCATAATCTTTGGGAGGGTCTGTTGCTGCTTACGCAGATCCCAGTCTCTCTTGTGTTGATCTGCTGGTTCACTCTTGTTTCTCCTGCACTTCAGCTTGAATAAGTTCTAATACCATGTGAAAAATCCTAAATCTGGATTCCTACTACAACAAATCTGAATTACTTCTCCTATTATGTTTCATAATTATTTCATTACAGTGAAATATTGAAGTAATTTCTGAAGCAATCTACACAAATAATACTGCGGAATAAATCTAAGTGCTGAAACAATCTGAACAAAATACAACGAAAAACATCCACATTTGACACAGTTATTTTTGGACTAAGTCCCCGGAAAAACCCAACTCAGGAAAACCGGTGCAGCAGATCTGAGGGTTTGTATTATTAAGCAGCAGAATCTTGAGTACAACTAGGATGCCAACATCCGACAAATCATTCAGAGAAATCTAGACAGCAAATATAATTGTGAGATATACCTCACTCTACAAGTGTTCGGCTCATCTAAACAGCGTTGGTGAAGCCCTTCTCTACCTTTGTGTGAATGCTTACGCTGGAACTGCATAAGCCTGCGTGGGTAAGCCTGAGAAATTGCATCACCTCTTTCTACAACTGATCTAGCTGATCTGAGATTGGATTTTGGCACTCCTGGCTCAGAAACCCCAGTCTCTAGCTATCTCCGGACTGACTCCAAGAGACATTGCGTTGCTTCTGCATGATTTTCTGCAGGGACTGCATCACCCCTTCATAAAACTGTGATGTCCCTCTCTGCGTAAGTGCTGCCTCTCTCTGAAATGCACTCCTGGTCCTCCTGGCCAGTCTCTTCTTCTACCCCTCTCTGGATCTGATCACTGAATCACAATCACTTAGCAAACCCTGCACTAGTCATTCGATTTTGATCAAAAGTTGTGTCTCCTCACACAAACTCGAAAATGCCAAAAGCTCAATGTGCTCAACGTGTTTTCCATAGGCCCCTCACCCTCCTTATATTCTTTCGTTGACCCTTCAATGGCCAAGATTAAAACATAATCAAGGGCTAATATTAACTTGGAGGTGATCCATGACTTTCTCTAGAAGATTCGCACTTAGTTTAATTAATACCTTTTAATTAATCAGTTTTCCTAAGTTTAGACTTAGGAAAACATTAAAAAACGATTATTTAATTTAGTTAAACCATCTCTAGGTGGAATTTTCCAAAACCATTTTTGGGTTTTATGGAATACATGTGTCCTAGCCTATATACAAAGTTACAAGGCTAGAGCACATCCGATGCTACCATAAATCAACAAATATCTGTCTCTAGAGATAGAGGTACTTCTATCGGGATTTTCTCTATTGGGTAAACCACTACTGGTACCCTAGTTTGTATTCAGAAACCTGCATAATAATAAAAAACCCCAAGAGCTGTTGCACCGGTTTTCCCGCATTGGGTTTTCCCGGGGACATTTGTCCGAAAAATCTTGTGTCCTTTGTCAAATGTGCTTATT
Organism: Pinus albicaulis; assembly: GCA_034641835.2. Classification (NCBI taxonomy): domain Eukaryota; kingdom Viridiplantae; phylum Streptophyta; class Pinopsida; order Pinales; family Pinaceae; genus Pinus; species Pinus albicaulis. Next base: position 417,794,336 of record CM076578.1, read on the forward strand.
TCTTCAGTACTTGATCTGTATATTTGTGTAGGCAGTAGTGTATTTACTTCGATGTTTTTCTTAAATTATTCAAAAAAATAATTTGTTAAGTTAATAAATCAAGTAGGAGAAGTAAATCAGATTACTGTTGTATGATTTTTGTTTAGTAAATTCAGAAATTTTCACAGGCATTAAATTTTTCTTGAGTTATGGGCTACAGAATCATCTACTTACATTGAGTGACGCACATAAGAAGCAATGTTTGTACACTTTCAAGCTTAGTGCAGTCTATCTGCAACAAGCTTGATCCCCAAATCTCATAGCCATAGAGAATTGTGGGTCTAATAATCACCTCCATGTGATAGAGATTGGTCGAGATGTGCTAAAGTGATCCCCACAAACATTATCTCTCGATGAGGGCTAGGGAACCATAGCCTTTGATAAGGCTAGAGGTCTAATCTCAAACCAAAATGAGGCCCCATGTACTGTACTCCCAAGTGTAAGATGTGGTGATCTCAATCTCTAACCCTCGATAGTAGAACTATTTGTCTATAAGAGAGTGTTGCAAATGTGTTGTCATTGATGTCAAATGTGTTGTCATTGATTTCAAAGGTGTAGTCATTATTGTTCAAACTGTTGACATGATAAGGAGATGATTTCTTTAGGGGGAGACTAAACCTATGAAAGTCTATACACACAAAGAAATAGAGCTTATGGCTAAAGAATGCAAAAAATCCAGATCAGAGGTAGAAATCTGGATGCAAAACAATACGAATGAATTTAAATCGAGGAAGACATTCGAATGAAATATGATATCCAACCCCTCACATATCCAAGCATTCTTGCCGGATACAAAAGAACCCGAATGAAATATGATATTCAGCTCTCAGCATATCCATGGGTGCACCAAAGTAACCACTTAACAGAGTACACAGATTTTGAACCTTTTTTCTGGTGAGTAGGTGGACCCCAAACAGTGCACAGGTGGTAGTCTAACATGGAGTTGTCATTGATGTCAAATTGGGAGTAGGTGTAGGATGTTGTCATTGATGTCCTCAATGAGATGATGCAGTGATGAAACCCTATCTCTAGGGTTTGGATTCCCTGGACGATGTACATACACTGCACTTGTGGAGGATTTTGATTATGTAGATCATTGAATATATCTTGGAGACCCTAGTTGTTATATTCTCTTCATCAAGTTGGTTATTTTGATATGTGGAGCGTCTCGTGGGCCCTCACGAATTGGGAGATATCCTTGTTTAAATATGAAGCCCCAAACCTGTGGTTCAAAACCCCAAGTGTTGCTAATGTGGTAGCATGGTACAGCTAGTCAAGGAAATTAAATGAGAAAATTATTTTAAATTTTCAAATAATTAATTTGTATTAATCAAGGTCCAAAGCAGATGATGTGGCACATTGTAAGAAGGGAATTCTAACTTTTCTTTGGTCCAAATATTAAAGGGCAATTTAAAATTCGTTATTCAATGTTTCCTTGGATCAAAATTATAGAGGGTATGGAGCAAATTACATTCAATATTTTTGAACTGGTCGGATTCACTTTGGAATCAAATTTTAATTAATTTTTCCTCCTCAAAGTAAGGTCGGCTAGGATTTTTGAAAAGTCTAGACAACCCCTCTTAATCTCTATAATGTTAATTGTTGGTAGCATCAGATGTGCTCTAAGCCCCAAATTTTGTGGAGAGGCTTAGACACATCCATTACAAATAACCTAGAAATTGTTTTGGGAAATTCCATCCATAAACAGTTTTATAAGAAAAATTAATTATTTTTAACGAGGACCCTAAGTCTAACTTAGGAAATTAAAACAATTAATCAATATTAATGTAAATTGTGGATGAAACTTCGAGAAAAAACAGAGAAAGTCTAATTTAATCTTAGCCGTTGATTGGAGATCTAATCTCGGCCGTTGATTTTTCAATGAGAAAAGTATAAAGGAAGGCTTGAGGGTCATTTGTAAAATAGACAAAGAGGATCTAGAGATCGAATTTTTTTGACGGAGCAATGCTCGGAAGAAAATCATATCTAAGTGATTCTTGATTGCAGTGAGCGGCAAAGTAATTCCGATTGGAGATTTTCCTGAGCCGGGAATACATCGCGAAGAAGACAAAGAGTAGATCAGCAGAGGCGGCGTAGCAACTACGCAGAGGCAGCGCAGTCCCACGCAGAGGCAACGCTACTTCCCACAGGGAATCTGTAATTCAGTTGAGGGTCAGCCAGATCTAGTGCCGGAAAGCCGGGGTGTGAGAGCAGAAGGGGGCAGAAGGGGGCAGAAGGGAATATCCAGCCAACAGAAGACTAGCTACGCAGAAGCCATGAAATCCCCACGCAGAGTGACGCAGAGACTGCGCAGCGTAGTGGAGGGTTTGCCGTCCGGGATTTGTTGGTCATTCGGGTTTCCAGATTTCGGTGTGAGATTTCTCTCACTAAATTTTTGTCATTCATATTCTCTGCAGGGATTGCCATAAAGGCATCCCAAATTTGTATTCAGAAAATTACTGCATAATATATAAACCCTCATATCTGCTGCATCGGTTTTCCCACATTGGGTTTTTCCGGGGATGTTTGTCTAAAAATAATGGTGTCCTGTGTTTGCATTATTTTTCTTTCTCAGTTTCTAATTTCACAAATGTATTTTAATTAGTGAAGGTTGCTTCAGTAACTGCTTTGATATTTTAAGAAGTAATCTTTAAATAACTTGTTTAAATCAGATTTGCAAGTAGGAGAAGTAGTTCAACTTGTTGTGGTAGGGATTCCAGATATAGATCTTGGAATTTTCACATGGTTTCAGAGCTTGCATTGTGAAACAGGAAGAGAAGATCCACCGCTGAGACGGAGGCCGAAGAGCTGCAGAAAGCAGCAAATCAAATCCCCAGAGGGATTGCGCATTCCAGGCCAGGAGGGTTGAATTTCCAGGAAGATCTCTCTCTGAGTGAGTTGACAGAGAGGTAACATCTCCAGATCGAAATTTTTGCGAGGCGGAGGTAGCAGCGTAGAGCTGGTGGGACGCAATTTCTGCAGGCATATCTTGATTTTTCCAGGCAAAAAGTGTCAGAAGAACAAGAATCAGCATAGCAAGGGAATTTTCTCTTAGGAAGTTCCTTACCGGGGAATTTCACTTTTTCCAAGATCTGAGCAGCAGATCTGGGCAGCAAATTTACGAGCTCCACAAGGAGTGCATAAGCATGTCTAGTGTTGCGCAGAGGGGGAAGAATAGGAGCATATTCAACAGATTTGATGGCCATGGCAAGCTCACAAGCTTAGAGATCAGGACCGGTTGGAGGGAGCCTCCAACTACGTGATCTGGAAGGCATGTATCACTTGTCTTCTAGATGAATACAATCTCAAGTTTTTCGTGGAGAACACAGTAGCTATCCCTACAAATCTAGATCAGTTGAAGTAGTACAAGGCTGATATGGCGAAGGCAAAAAATTTAATCCTTGATGGAGTCAAAGAGCACATTGTGTCCCATATAGCTGGCAAATATAGTGCCAGGCAGATGTGGGAAGCCTTGGCCACGCTGTATGAGGGATCTTCCGAGTAGTGGAAGATGTACCTTGAGAAGCAACTAAGGATGGCACAGATGCGAGAAGGGGAACGCACTGATCCATTCCTGTCGAGACTTCAAGAGATTCATGACCAACTTGCAGCAGTAGGGTCTACCCCTTCTCCTACAGCGATGGTGAGACTGGCATTGAATGCAGTCACTGATGATTGGCAAGTACTTGTCCAGAGCATCCTGGACAAAGCAACTTCGCCAAGCTGGGTGGAGATGTGGGTTGCTCTTCAGCAAGAAGAGCTAAGGAGAGACTTGGTCAAGTGCAAACTTGATGGCAGCAGTGGCAGTGGATCAAAGGTGAAGCAGGGGGAGAAAGATGCAACCCTTGCATCCAAAGGGTAGCGGGAGCATCCGAGACGTAAGAAAGACGTCTCGAAGATCAAGTGCTTCAAGTGTGGTGAACTTGGTCACTATGCTTCCCAGTGTCCTTTGAAGCATAAGAACAAGGATGAGAAACGTGATCCAAAGGCTGCCACCGTGAAGATCGATGAGGATGAGTACGCCATGATTGCACACGCATCTCCAAGAAGGAGATGGGGCGACATTGATCTATAGTTCAGCATAACTGCAGTTGGGAAGGATCCTGGAGGAATCCACCTCTGGGATCATAACCTTGCCACGGCTACCCATAATCAGCGATAGCAGGCTCGAGGAGTTTTTAGTCGGTGAAGAGGAGTGCAGAGATGACAGTTGCAGTGGTTAGTAATGCCAACTTCTAAGCAGCGCAAAGCAGAGTTGCGGCAGCGCAAAGCAGTGCAGAGGAGCAGCAGCGCAGTGCATAAGAGGGAAAGCGCAATAGCTATTAGCAGTCAGTGTATTCAACTCTGATACACGATATTACATTTAACAAACTGTAAAATACCCCTGCTTGCTGATATACATCGAAAATATCATGTGCTTGTGTCCATGACCATGACTGAACAATAAATACCTCGACCAAGATAAGAGATCTGTCTTCGAGCTTTGAGGAGGTGTTGTTATATTTGTTGATAGATATTAAAATATTTTAAAACAAGTGCTGCCAGAAATTCCTGAAAAAACCTGTAACTCCCTCTGAAATCCTGCCTATGCTTTCGAAAGCGTGTTGATAATGGCCACGTATCGGCATGAGAGTGGAGAGGAGTGAAGTGAAGTGTGGGAATGGAAAGTAAGCGAAAGGCGTGGGAATGGAACAATAAGCGGGAGAAGCTATTAAGTGGAATAATAATAAGCGGGAGGAGTAAGTGCATTAAGCGGTAAGGTGGGTCCTACCAATCGCATCGGGGGTTTTTAGGAGTGGGCAATATAAAGCGGTAACAAAGTGGTGAAATTGCAATGCGATACATTGCATCGGGGTATTGCAATCACAGGACGAAGTAGGCAACATGGATGGTTAGTAATAAGATTTTCGATAGCGCGATGCGATATGACGTGGCAATCAAGGTGGGTCCATGGCAATCGCAGCGGTGGTATCACATTGGGGATATCTCATCGGGGATCGCAATTCGCAATCGCAATTGGATGTGGGTGGCATGGATGTTGGCAAAGTAATTTCGCGATTGCGCAATAGCGATAAGTCTATTGGGGAGCGACTTTTCTTTTGGGTTGAAAACTTTGGATAAGTCTCTGAATGAATCAAAAAAATCACCATTGCAATTAGCTATCACAAATTGGGAGCGGGCAAGTGAATGTGGTAAGGTGAGTGGAACTGCGATTATGCGATATGCGATAGGTGACATGGCAGAGCTGCGGGTCCTACCAAACATTATATAATAATATCGCATTCGCGAGCAGAGTTTGCTATTACGGTAATGTAATGCGATTGCGCTATTATATATGATATGGCTGTTGGGGGGCTTTTTCTTTGTTTATCATTTTTTCGGAATTTTTAAAACCAAAGGAAAAAAGGTCAGACTTTGAAGTTTTTTAAAGGGTTTTTCAAGAATAAAATACTGCAAAGGATAAAGGTCGGATTTAAATGGAATTTGAGTGATGGACTTTGGATTTTAGGAAAAATGAAGGGTATAAAGGCTCTTCATATACATGAAAGGGTAAATAGCAAATAAATTGAAAGTGGCTTCTCCTTTCATTAGTTGAATATGACCCTTTTAGATTTTATAAACTTTTAAATTATCCTTTATCACTTTTAAATGACAATGAAATGATATAACCTTGAAAGTGATGATAGCCATGGATGAGATGAGGGAGTAGCGAATCTGACCTAGACTCCTTCCGTGACCAAAATTTATTTTGAAAACTTGTTTGAAAAGACAAAATTTTGACCTATGACTTCTAGGAAAACAACTAAAAGAGTTATTTTTTATCACTAACATACAGACACTAACATTGGCTCTGTAATATTCCAAGTAGAAATAAATAGCAATATAAAGCAACATAAACATGAAACTACAGCAAATAGAGAAACATCATACATAGAATGCAAAACATGGAGAACGCTGAGCCATTTTATTATATAACTGAAAGTGAAATGAGTACAAAGGTGATCAGAATGATGGCACCTTGGCTTGCACAAGGCAAGCTAGAGATACTCTCAGAAATACTCCCGGAATGGTTGCTCTAGCAATGACTGCGTTATCTCCAAACTGTTGTTGCTGCTACTGCCGGACTGCTGCTGCTACTAGAATAATCTGACTCTTTGGGGCTGTTCCCCTGCTCAAAAAAATATGGGACTTTGGGAATGAGCTCCTCACTCAATACCCAGAAAAGCCCAGAAAGGATTTCCGAAATGGATGACCCCGGAAAATCACCTCCCTAGAGAAATCACGTTGTCCCAGTGGAAAATGCTGGCCCTGAAGATGTCTCTGCAAATGGTGGCCTCCTCCTCTGTCAAAATGATGGGATAGCTAAGGGTTGATCCCTCCTCACTATTCCGGGTTGAATCCCCGGATAAATCTCAGCTCCCGGCACTACCTCCTCCAAGAACTGCGTGGTCTCTCCTCAAGACTGCGCTACCCAAGCAAGTGCATAATCCCTGCTGTAGATGCTATGGCTCCCACCTGAAAATCCAATGATAGAACTCCTCACCCGAGCAGGCACTCGAAGTCCCCTAGGGCTAAGGTTGGGATCTCCGCTCGGAGACACCCGGTGTGCTAAATAGCACTTGCAGACTTTGCTCAACAGCAAAAGCGTGCTCAATGTCAATAGACAAAACAAAGATGCATAATTGAATGAGCAAATGAAGGGCCTCTCTCCCTCTTTGTGCTTGGAGTGCCTTTCTCTCCCCTAGGCCCGACCAAAACGACGCTGTCCCTCTTGGCCACGCTATCCATCCACCTCTGCGCCGCCTAGGACCCACGTTGCCACTATTCCCACGCAGTCACTTCGACCCCTTGGGCCCACAATGTTAAGTAAATGTGCTCAAGTTACTTTTAGGAGGTGTTTTATTTCCCTAAGTGTGGGTTGAGTGTCTCCTAACCCACTTTATTTACTGACTTTAACTTTATAAAGTAAAATGGCCAAAAATTAATATTACCAATTAGTTGCTGCTAATTGGGAATATTACAGGCTCCCGTTGGGGATGGTAGCTCCTTCAGGAGGTGCCAAGAACACTGTATATCAGGTAGCCTTACCATTGGGCAATGGAGTCAAAACTGGACTTCGAAAAACTTGAACAAACAGGAAACTTTGACTAAAAACAACTGACCCTGACTGAAACAAAACTTACAAACTTATTGATGGAAGCATATCACCGAGACTTCAGGACTTAAAATCCTGATGATAACTACCTACCTGCTGAAGACATATGTACAATCATGTGAAGTGATCCTTCCAGTGTAACCAATCCAGTAGATGGCTACTTATTTGATCTACTTGAGTCCTAATCATACTTTCCTTGAGCAAGAAGGGAAAACAAATGATAGGCCACTCCAAGTATCCACGGAAGATGTCCTCAAGATGCATAAATACAAGAAAATTCATCTTCCTTGTTGACTGTAGCAAATCTGTGTAAGGATCCTCAATAATTTGAAATGTTACCTTGTGTTGAAATCCAGCAGCAAAAATACAAGTACTCCCTTCATTTTGATCTAAAAGAATACTTGGTTTTTTATACATATGAAGGAATAGGGAAGTATGACTTTCTGCTATCTGAATGTTGGCTGTAAATTCCTCAAGCATGAGCAACTCTGATTCTATCTCTGGCATACTGTCTCTCTCGGATTAATACTCCTCCAATTCATAGTCTAAATCTTCCTTGGACATAAAACATTCTTCAAGATTATTTAACATGTCAGCCCTATCCTCTTCATGAAAGAAAACAGTGCTTTCATGAAAGAAATCACGATATTCTTGCAGGGAATCATCATCACAAATTGATTTACTCACAACAACTTCATGTATAATTTCATTAATCTCATGATTGTCATCATTTAAACCCAGATTTTCATTTTCAAGAATGGAAGAAATTTCAGTCACACATTCTTGATTGTGTGAAAACTGTAAAAGTTGCAAATCTTCATTAGCTTGGGCTGTAACATGACTGTTCAGGAGCTGATCTATCTCATCTTCATACAGAGGAGAAAACCGAGTTTTATAGCAATTAACATTGGCTTGATTATTCTCATTTTCAAGATTAGGAATTGGCATTTCTCTTTCTTGGTCCCAGTCTTTTTCATCCAAGGAGGAAGCTTTTGATTCTTGTTGGGAAGAAAAACCATAGAAGGCTTCTATAATCTCATCATATAGACACTCTTCATCCCCATACAAATTTTCATGAAACTCATTGAAATTTTCAGAAATCTCACAACAATTAGCAATCATTGACAAGGAAGAATTAGAGTTTTGATAATGTTGAAAGAAAACTTAATGAAAGTCCTTTAGAGAATATAACCTAGCAGATGGTAGACTCTCATTCCATTTCCTTGCTTTCCCTTCTGGGTAGCCATAAATATCTTCATCAAACAATCTTCAAGAAACTCAGTCTTAAATCTGTGAATATGAAAATGAAATTTGGCCAAATGCAAACTAGCATCTTCTCCATCTTGACCTTTAAATTATGGCAGCCCTGTTTGTCAATCTATACAAGGAATATAGTTTGGAAAACCATGAATATGAGCTCGATTCATTGGAACATACCTTCAAGCAGTTGAATCCATTTTGGCAAAAATGAAGTCACCAAGAAGTTCTTCAAATCACTGATTTTTGAGAAATGGAGTCGTCATGAACACTGAACTTTTGGATTCTTTACCACTAGAGTTGCCAAGTGAATGATGCACAACCTTTCTTGTGCCTGACCATTGTTCACTATCAGCAATCATAGCTAATCTTTGTCGTTCTTTCCCAGGGAAGATTTATCTTTCGCTCCCTGGCAACGGCGCCAAGAATGTTATCACTCTCCCCAACTTCCCAAGGCTAAAAGAAAGGAGTGAAGAAAGGTAACTACAAACCAACTTTAGTTCTGGTAGCTAACCTACCCGAACCAGAGAGGGCTCTCTCTATGTTAATTTACAGCCAATGAGATGATTGGATATATTATGATCTTAGGCTCATTATGATCTTCAGTAGATTAAGGTTTTTTTTGTTTGAAAATTTTTTTGCTGGATAGGAATAACAGTCAAGGAACTAAGGTCTGATTTCAAAGGTTAAATTGCAGAAATAATGATGAGGCCAAGTAGGTAAACTCAGGAGCATACTTAATTTGTCATTGTGTATAGGGTTTTGAAAAACGAGGAGTCAGAATGAGCATTTAAATGAATTCATTCATCAGAAGAATAAACAGATCTATGAAAATCTTATAAACAGAGCATAGGAAGCAATGATTTCTGTTTACAAACTCATAAGATTAACATACAGAAGCATATATGTGATGAAAAGGTAATATAACCTTTGATTTGATGGATTAACGAAGAAGAAACAATGCTCAAAAGTATACCGCTAGAATCTCAAGACTGTAGCTGCAACTTTCTTTGATTTCACTGGAAGAGTTTTTACAATAGCTCCGCTGCTAAAATATCAAACTATCCAACTAAAATATCCAACCCCTCCTCCATCTATATTCTCCCTATTTATAACTTTAGGTGCTTTTACAATGGCTCTGCCAGCAAGGCCAGGCCTTCGAATACCTCTAATGACACCTTGACTAACAGAAAACAGATTACAAGGAGAAAAATTAGAGATCTGCTATTTTTAGGAATTTAAAACCTAACAAAACTCTGATACACTTTATTATATTTAAAAAACTTTAAAAGACCCTTGCTTGCTGATATACATCGAAAATATCATGTTCCTAAGGTGTCCATGACCATGACTGAACAATAAATACCTTGACCAAGATAAGAGATTTGTCTTCGAGCTTTGAGGAGGTGTTGTTATATTTGCTGATAGATATCAAAATATTTTAAAACAAGTGCTGCTAGAAATTCTTGAAAAAACTTGTAACTGCCTCCGAAATCCTGCCTATGCTTTCGAAAGCGTGCTGATAATGGCCACATATCGGGATGAGAGTGGAGGGGAGTGAAGTGAAGCACAGGAATGGAAAGGTAACAAAAGGCATGGGAATGGAACAATAAGCAGGAGAAGCTATTAAGTGGAATAATAATAAGTGAGACGAGTAAGTGCATTAAGCGGTAAGGTGGGTCCTACCAATCACATCGGGGGCATTTAGGAGCGGGCAATATAAAGCGATAACAAAGTGGTGAAATTGCAATTCGATATATTGCATCGGGGTATCGCAATTGCGGGACGGAGTAGGCAACATGAATGGTTAGCAATAACATTTGCGATAGCACGATGCGATATGACGTGGCAGTCAAGGTGGGTCCATGGAAATCACAACGGTGGTATCGCATCAGGGATATCGCATTGGGGATCGCAATTCACAATTCGCAATCGTCATCACAATTGGATGTGGGCAGCGTGGATGTTGGTAGAGTAATTTCGCGATTGCGCGATAGCGATAAGTCTGTTGGGGAGCGACTTTTGTTTTGGGTTGAAAACTTTGGATAAGTCTCTGAATGAATCAAACAAATCGCCATCGCAATTAGCAATCGCAAATTGGGAGCGGGCAAGTGAATGTGGTAAGGCGAGTGGAACAGCGATTATGCGATATGCGATAGATGACGTGGCAGAGTTGCGTGTCGTACCAAACATTATATAATATTATCGCATTCGCGAGAAGAGTTTGCTATTGCGGTAATGTAACGTGATTGCGCTATTATATATCATATGGCTGTTGGAGGGGCTTTTTCCTTTGTTTATCGTTTTTTCAAAAAATTTAAAACCAAAGGAAAAAAGGTCAGACTTTGAAGGTTTTTAAAGGGATTTTCAAAAATGAAACACCGCAAAGGATAAAGGTCGGATTTAAATGGAATTTGAGCGTTGGACTTTGGATTTTAGGAAAAATGAAGGGTATAAAGGCTCTTTATATACATGAATGGGTAAATAGCGAATAAATTGAAGTTGGATTTTCCTTTCATAAGCTGAATATGACCCTTTTACATTTTATAAACTTTGAAATTCTCCTTTATCACTTTTAAATGACAATAAAATGATATGACCTTGAAAGTGATGATAGCCATGGATGAGATGAGGGAGCAGCAAATCTGACCTAGACTCCTTCAGTGACCAAAATTTACTTTGAAAACTTGTTTGAAAAGACCAAATCTTAACCTATGACTTCTAGGAAAACAACTAAAAGGGTTATTTTTTATCACTAACATACTGACACTAACAGATGGGCAGTATCAACAGCGGAAAGGGAGATGCTTCAGAGTCAAAGTAGTGTGCAGCAGGGCATGTTTGTTAAAACACATTCCTCGCTAAGAGGGAGTGTTGATTTTTGGTAGCATCCGATGTGCTCTAAGCCCCAAATTTTGTGGAGAGGCTTAGACACATGCATTACAAATAAACCAGAAATAGTTTTGGGAAATTTCATCTAGAAACAGTTTTATAAGAAAAAACAATTATTTTTAATGAGGACCCTAAGCCTAACTTGGGAAATTAAAATAGTTAATCATTATTAATGTAAACTGTGGATGAAACTTCCAGAAAAAGCAGATCAAGTCTAAGTTAATCTTAGTCGTTGATTGGAGATCTAATCTCGATCATTGATTTGTCAACAAGAAAATTATAAAGGAAGGCTTGAGGGTCATATACACCGAGAGGATCTCGAGATCGAATTTTTCTGAGGGGGCAGTGCTAAGAAGAAAATCACATCTGAAACACCTGACCTTTGAGACGTCTCTCTTCTTCTTCCCTCGCTGCCCCTGTTTTCCCTTAGATGCGAGAGCCGCATCTTCGTCCTCCTCCTTGATCTTAATTCCGTTGTTGTTACTGCATGCCTTGGTCAACCTCCTAATCTTTTCCTGGCGAAGAGTTGCCCACATGTCTTCCCAATTTGGAAGTGTTGCACTGCCCAAGATGCCTTGGACAATGGTCTCCCACTCTTCGAACACAACATTCAGGGCAGTCCTTACCAATAGACCATCATCAGGAGTGGCCTCCATAGCAGCCAGTTGATCACAAATCACCTTCAATCTAATGAGGAAAGGGTCAATTTCCTCTCCCTTATGCATCTGAAATAGTCAAAGTTGATTCTCCAGAAGCATTCTCCTTTGGACAGAAGTCCCTTGATACATTGAGGTCAACGTTGTTCACATCTCATATGTTGTGTTCTTTTCAGTAATGTGGGACCACATGATCCTTGACCCCGTCCATAATCAAGCGCTAGGCCCTAGCTTGATTTTCCTTATACTTCTTCAACGAATCAGCGTCAACAGGAACAACTACAACCTTCTCGGCATGACCTTTGATGCAATACACATCAAGGACTCACAGGATTTTGGCCTTCCAGACGACGAAGTTGGATACTCCAACCTGTCCTAATCCCTCAATCCTTGAGAGGCCATCTCTGCTAAAAAATTGTTGAAACAGATACTCTTCAACTCTCTTCTGCTGCTACCCTCAGCAAAAGACTCAGATCTGGGTTTCTTGGCGCTAGAAACCCTCTAGAGAAACGCTCCAACTGACAAGTGATTTCCCTCCCGGAAACCCTCCACCAATTCTGTCGAATAAGCCCTCCCCAATCACTCCGCTAATCAGATCTCAGACTTTTTGGCGAGAAAGTCTGTTGAGGAACTACTTCCCCTTACTTTGTCAACCCTGCTAGGCATTGTTCTGCACCGACAAAACAATTCCCCACCAGCAACTCCTGAAGAAAAAAACTGCACTTCCAGCCACGACAGCTGGCACAGCGACCTCCTCTCGGACTGCATCACCCTTCTGGGCCTACGTCAGCCCCTGCGTCAGCTCTGCGTGAGCTAGACTAGCTCTGCGTCACACTTCTGGGTGTGCGTGAGCCTCTGCATTAGCTAGACAGGCTCTGTGTTGTCCCTCTGGTGTTGCGCAGCCCCTTCCTGGATCTGTGTTGTCACAACTGCCTTCCTGCAGCAAAAACTTCGCCTCTTCGTTGATGGCTTCAGCTCTCCTTTATCTGCAATAGCTCTTAAACATGTGAAAATTTCTGAATCCTTATTACGGAAATCCTACTGCATAAATCTAGTTTACTTCTCCTACTTGTGTTTTTAAATTAACAAGTTATTTTCAGAAATATTCAGAAAACATTGAAATAAACACAGTGCAGCCTACACATAAAAGCAGATCAAGTACTGAAGAATTAAGCACATTTCGAAAAAGGACAAGATTTTTCGAACAAATGTCCCCAAAAAAACCCAATGCGGGAAAACTGATGCAACAGCTCTTGAGGGTTTTATTATTATGCAGAATTCTGAATACAATCTAGGGTACCAATAGTGGTTTACCCAATAGAGAAAAACCTGGCAGAAGTACCTCTATCTCCGGAGACAGATAATATGGTTGATTCAACTGAGGATGAAGAACCCCACAAGTGCCTATGCAGTCACTGCGTCACCCTTCAATGTGGTTGCGTCACCGCTTCTGGATCTATTGAATACGAGCCCTATCTAGCCCACTGAAACCCCAGCGCAACTCTTTGAGTGACTACGTCAGCCTTTTCCGTCTCTGCGTCCCTCTGCGTAAGCCCTTCTGGATCTGCGTCACCCCTACAGGGCTCATGCAGAGGGGACGCAAAGCCCGAAAGGGTGATGTAGTCACTCAGAGACAACGATCCAGCATTTTTATTTTTGAGCCGAGAAGCCTCACGGAGAGGGTGACACAGCTCCTGGAGAAGGCGACGCAGTCCAACTTGCTGTAGCCATCATTCAGCAACACTTGGAGACTGCGCAGTCCCATGTGGGGTTTCTTCATCCAGTTGTCAGTGGAGAGTGGCAAGGTCTTGTGACTCCCTCTCGATCAATTCTTCTTCATTATTACATCATTGTTCCTCAGAGTTGAGAGGAGATACAAAGATGGTACATGACGACAAGATGGCATGATGATTGATGATGATGGATGGATTGGTAGGTAGAATTCTCCCTAGTTGAGAGACAGAGTGTTAAAATTGGCTGTTGATTTTTGTAGCATCGGATGTGCTATAGCCTCAAGAATTTTCAGGGAGGCTAGGACACATCATTTTCCAAGACCCAAAAATCATTTTGGGAAATTCCAACCGGAGAAGTTTTAATTAAAATAATTGATTATTTTTAATGGATGCCAAAGTCTAATCTTAGGAAATTAAAATAATTAAAGGGTATTAATTACACTGGGTGTGAATCTTCTAGAAAAAGATGAAGATCGAGTCAAGATTATATGAGCCATTGATTAGGATTTAATCTGGGTCGTTGAATGTTCAACGAGAATATTATAAGAAGGAGCTCGATGGGCACTTGGAGAACACAGAGTAAGATATCTAGAGATCGATTTCTCAAGAGAGCAGCGCAGCAGTTGCCAAAGGAAGATTGCATTGATTTCTTACAGTGAGGGGTAGGGATAGTTAGCCGAAGGAAGTATTCTTGATCCGGTGAATACATTGCAGAGGAGGCAGAGAGAGGTGCAGAAGAGGCAGTGCAGAGCCACGCTGGGCAACGGAGAGCTTCAAAGGGTGTTCGAAGTTTTGCTGAGGAGCAGTTGAGAACCAGTATCGAAAGTCAGGGTGTGAAACCGAGATTTCATAGGATCGAGTCTCCAGCCAGCAAAAGATCAGTCAGGAGGTGTGACGCAATCCCAACAACAGTGACGCAGTAATTGTGTGGGTGTGACGCAGAGACCACGCAAAGGGCTCATCTCCAGTCATATCAATACTGGATCTTCCCGTACCAGTGTGAGGTCATCTCACTATATTTTTTCCAGTTCATTCTCTGTATCGGATAGCCAGTAAGGCATCCAAATATTTGTATTCAGAAACTACTGCATAATAATAAAACCCTCAGCTACTGCACCGATTTTCCCACATTGGGTTTTTCCAGGAACATTTGTCGAAAAATAATGGTATCGATTGTGTGTTTATTTATTTTTTGTGTTGTATATTTTGTTTCTACAGTATTTTATATTTGTGTAGGTTGCAGTGTGATGTATTCAATGTTTGTCATATAAAACTGCAAATAAATTGTTAAGTTAAAATTAACAATTAGGTGAATATTTTACAGTTGCTGCAATAGGATTCCGGTTTAGGAATTTTCACATGGTATCAGAGCGCAGGTGAAGCAGAGAAGAGCTCAGAAGCAGAGCTGAAGAGGGAGCTCAAAGAGCTGCGTAGGCAGCACATCGAATCCCCAAAAGGGTTACACAATTCAGTGCTAAGAGGGAAAGATTTTTGTGGAAAAATCCTTCTCTGAGTGAGTCGACAGAGAAGAAGATTTTCTGGATCGAAATTTTCCAGTGGCAGAGAGAGCAGCGCAGAGAAGATCTTCAGACGAGACGCAAATTTTCTGCAGCAGTTTGCTAGTGCAGGAAAGCGTCAAAGGCTATGTTGTAGGAAACGTGGGTCCAGTCCTCGTTTTAGCCCAGAAGCGAAACAGAAACACGTTTCGTCGTATTGTACGGCCTAGAAACGTGTTTCCGACCGTATTGGGACATTTCTCATTGGGGAAACGTGCCCAGTACAGCCGAAAACGCGTTTCCGTAGATTTAACTTGTTTTTTTTTTGTTTGCATGTATTTTATTATTTTTTTAATTGTTGAAAGTGTCTTTTGTGATGTAATAGTTTATGCTTTGAATGTAATAAAATATAATTTATCATGTATGTTTTATGATTTCACATAGCATTTCTTAAATGTTCTAAATTCTAATATAAATTAATATATATATATATATCGATCATGTTTCCCTGTTTCCAAAATTTGGGGAGGTCGCATTTCGTACCGTACCCTGTTTCAGAAACTCGTTTCCGTTTCCTCGTTTCATGCAACTTGGGTCAAAGGAAAGAAGAGCACATTGAGGGAATTCTGACCTCAGAGAATTTCTTGCCCAAAAATTCTAATTTCCCACACAGAAGCAACTGTAGCCGAGAGAAAACAGTAGCCGAGAGAAGTTTTGCTCACTCTAGCAGGGAATGTGTAGAGCGAATAAGTGGTTGCGCAGAGGGTTAGAGGCTGAGTTCGATATTGTGTTTGGGCGTGATGGCATCAACCAGGCTAAGAGATCAGGATCGATTAGAGGGTGCCTTAAACTATGTGATCTGGAAGGCAAGGATCTAGTTCCTTCTAGATGAGCACGATGTCAAAGCCTACATTGACAATGTGGTGGTTGTCCCTACAGATGCAGATCAACATAAGCAGTACAAAAAGGATATGGAAAAAGCGAAGAGGTTGATACTCAATGGAGTTTGATATCACATTGTTTCTCATATGTGGGAAGTATTCGCTACGGTGTACTAGGGGTCTTCCAAGCAACAGAACATGTACCTGGAAGAGAAGCTTAGGTGTACGAGAATGCAGAAGGGGACGCAGATAGACCCTTACATCACGAGACTTCAAGATGTCTGGGGTCAACTAGCAGTTGTAGGATCTGCACCTCAGGCTACGGAGTTTGTGATTTTTTGCCTTGAACAATGTTTCTCAAGAGTGGCAAGTCTTCATCCAGAGTATCTTGGGCAGAGAACACTTGCCGGATTGGGAGAGAGTTTGGGCAGACTTACAACAAGAAGAAATGAGGCGTGATCTGGTGAAGAGCACCATAAGTGGTAGTAGCAGCAGTGGGATGAAGCCCAAGGAGGAAGAGGAGATGTAATATCCCGAATAGAAATAAACAGTAATATAAAGCACACAAACAAGGTACACAGCAACTAGAGACAAACCACAAGACAAAATACACAATATAGAGAACGCTGAGCCATTTTATTAACATTGAGAAATAAGAAAAGTACAAAGGTGATCAGAATGATGGCACCTCGACTTGCTCAAGGCAAGTGTAGAAATACTCTCAGAACAAGGTGTGGAATGGTTGGTCCCTCTATCAACTACGTAATCTCCAAGCTGCTGGAAAATGTTGTCGTGCTGCTGCAACTGCTGGAATGAACTGAGTCTCTGGGGCTGCTCCCCAACTCGAAAAATGCTGAAACTCTGGGAATGGCCTCCTCTCCCAATACCCAGAAAAGCACAGAGAGCTTTTCAAGAATGGCTGACCCCGGAAAATACCTCCTTTGAGGCACTACGCTATCCCTCAAGGGAAAACACTGACCCTGAAGGCAACACTGCAAAATATGGCCTCTCCCTCTGCAAAATGTCTCCAATAGGCAAGGGTTGATCCCTGCCCTAATACTCTGGTCTGAATCCACCCAAATAACCTCAATCCGGAACCTCCCCCAACTGGAACTGCGTCCTCCCTCTGCAAGACTGCGTTGTCCCTCCAAGGAATGCTCCTCAATGACTGAAGCTCTAATCTCCCCCTGCAAAATATGGTAGGACTCCTCACCCGAGCAAGCACTCGAAGTCTCCCACAGCTGAGGTTGGGATCTCCGCATGGAGACACCCGGTGTACTGAACAATACGTGCAAACTAGCTAATTAGCAAGCGTGCTCAATGTCTAGAGACAATCTCCAAAATGCATAATCATCCTTGAGAGAAATGAGGTAGCCTCTCCTCTTTTTATCTTGGCTGAGCCTCCCTCTCTCCTTGGCCCCACCATGCTAACGCTGTCCCTCTTTGGCCCACGCTGCCAACTCATCTGCGCTGGCTGGGCCCACGCTGTCTAAGTGTGTCCCCCTCCCTACGTTGTCACATGGCCCCCCTTGGCCCACCTTGACCATAACGTTATATTTCCTAGGGGACTTTAAGGAGTGTGCTTTATCCTAAGTGAGTCACTCTCCCACTTTATTTATATTTTAACTATGTAAGGCAAAATTAATCAAAATTAATATTTCCAATTAGCTGCTGCTAATTGGGAATATTACCGGAGAACGCAACCCTTGCATCGAAAGGGCAGCAGGAGCAGACAAGCTGGCAAAAGGACGTCTCAAAGATCAAATGTATGTTTCAGGTGTGGTGAGTTGGGTCACTGCGCTAT
Source organism: Pinus albicaulis (assembly GCA_034641835.2). Classification (NCBI taxonomy): domain Eukaryota; kingdom Viridiplantae; phylum Streptophyta; class Pinopsida; order Pinales; family Pinaceae; genus Pinus; species Pinus albicaulis. The sequence goes on from CM076578.1 coordinate 417,812,250, forward strand.
GCAGTGTCCTCTCAAAAAGAAGGACAAGGGAAATAGGATCAGCAGGTTAGGTGATGATTCCTAGATTTGACAATCTTAGGAATCCTACTACAACTAACTGAATCTACTTCATCAACTTGTAAAATACATTACACAGTTGTTTTTAGATTTCTTCATGAAAAAATTGAAGTAAATTACTGAAGCAGCCTACACTTAATACTTTATGATTCTGAAACAAGGAAACTGAGCAAAGAATAAATCACACATAGGACACCATTATTTTGGGACAAAAGTCCCCGGAAAAAATCCGATGCGGGAAAACCGGTGCTACAAATATGAGGGTTTGTATTATTAAGTAGTTGTTTATAAATACAATCTCTGGATGCCTTGTTGGATATCCAGTACAGAGAAATCACGACAGACAAAAATATTGTGAGTCTACCTCACACTGCAAGTCCCAGCTGATCCAGTAGCTAAATTGGTGAAACCCCATCACCCTTTGTGTTGCCTCTGCACAGTAGCTACGTAGGCCTGAGTGGGGACCTTTGTGAACTGCGTCACCTCCTCTTTGGGATCTATATACTCCTCGGAAAGTCGAGTTCCAGCCCTCCCGGATCAAAACCCTGATCTATGACAAATCTCGGACTATCTCACGAAAACATTGCGCACCCTCTGTGTGGGATTGTGTCACACCTTCTGGGTCTTGAGTTACACCCTCTGGAGGTTGCGTTGCTTCCTCTTCTGGTTCTGCTGCCTCTCTGCTATGTATTCTTGGTCCCGGAGAAGATCCTCCGACCAATAACTGTCTCTGCTCCTCACTCCAATTGGAATCACTTAGATCTGATCTTCATCCGAGCACTTGCTCCGTCAGAAGAATTTGATAACTTGATTCACTCAGCATGTCCTTCCAAATGGCCCTCAATCCTTCCTTTACAGTCTTCTCGTTGAAATATCAACGACTGAGATTAGATCTCTAATCAACGGCTAAGATTATAACTTGACTTGATCTTCGCTTTCTCTAGATCATTCACACTTTGTTTTATTAATACCCTTTAATTATTTAATTTCCCTAAGTTTAGACCTAGGGTCCCCATTAAAATAATTAATTTTTACAATAAAACATATTCCAAGTGGAATTTTCACAAATGGCTTCTGGGTTCTTTGGAATACATGTGCATAAGCCTCTCCACGAATTTGGAGACTTAGAGCACTTATGATGCTACCAAAAATCAACACTCCCTCTTAGTGAGGAAAGTGCTCTAACAATATGCCTGTTGCATACTAATTTGACCCTGAAGCATCCTCTGCATTGTTGATGTCTGACAAGCTGTCCACCAACCATTGCGCTGTTGTTGCAACTGTATTGTTGCCCATGACATTGCCACTACCACTATTGCATCCGTACTACAGCTCCCTCTCAAATGCTACATTTTCTATGCTGCTAGCACTGCCACTGCTAGCACTGCAACTCAGCTGCTGAGAGAAGCAACTGAAACCACCCAAAAATTGAACAAGTGTTTAGTGGATGCACCTCGGTGTTGAAGACTTTGACTGCTGATAGCTACTGTGTTGTCCCTCTGAAGCATTGCGTTGTTGTTGCTCTGCACTGTGTTGCACCGCTTTGCACTCTGCTACATTGCGGTGCTACTATTCTGCTCTACTCTGTTGTTGCTCTGCTCTGCGTTGCTCCAGAAGTAGGTGCTGCTAGCTACTACAACTGTCGCTCCATCACTCCTTGGCTCCCACTACAAACTCCTCCATCCTGTTACTGTTGATCAAGGGCACCCGTAGCAAGGTTTTGATCCAAGAGGTGGGCTCCTCAAGAATCCTTCCCAATTGAAGTTCAAGATGAACTACAGTTCTATGTCGCCCCATTTCTCTCCTGGAGAAGCGTGGGCACTCATGGCAAACTCATCCTGCTTGATCTTCGCGGATGCAACTCTAGGATCGTGTTCTTCATCCTTGTCGTTTTTCTTCTAAGGACGTTGTGATGCAAAGTGACCCATCTCGCCACATTTGAAACACTTCACCTTCGAGACATCTCTCTTTTGTCTCTATTGCCCTTGTTGTCCCTTCGATGCGAGGGTTGCATTCTCCTCCTCTAGATTCTTCGATCCGCTCTTGCTGCAACCATCAAGCTTGCACTTGACTAGATCTCTCCTCAGCTCCTCCTCATGAAGTGTTGCCCACATCTGCTCCGAACTAGGAAGCGTAGCCCTACCCAAAATACTTTGGACAAAAACTTGCCACTCATCCATGACTACGTTAAGGGCTAGCCTCACCATAGTTGCAATAATTGGGGTGGATCCCACGACTGCCAACTAGTCTCGAATCTCCAAACGTCTCCTAAGGAATGGAGCAATGTGCTCCCCCTTCTACATCTTGATCATCTGAAGCCTCTGCTCCAAGTACATATTTCGTTGCTCGAAAGCTCCTTTGTATAGTAAGGACAAGGCCTCCCATATCTCCTTAGCAGTGTTATTACCAAATATATGAGAGACTATGTGATCCTTGACACCATTAAGGATTAGTCTCTTGGCCTTTTTCCATATCGAACTTGTACTTCTTGTTTTGATCCAGATCTGTAGGTACAACAACCACATTGTCCACGAACGCTTTGAGATCATATTCGTCTAGAAGGCATGTGATTCTTTCCTTCCATATTAAGTAGTTGGAGGATCTCTCCAACTGCTCTTAATCTCTTAGTCCGTGAGATGCCATTTCAGCCAAAAACTGTCGAACTTTTCCTCTTCATCCCCCACTGCGCAACACTAGGCAGGCTTACGCACTCCTTGTGGAGCTCGTAGATCTATTTCCTAGCTCTACTGCTCAAATCTTGGAAAAATGTTGAATTCCTCGGCAAGGAACTCACTAAGGAAGAATTCCCTGCTATGTTCTCTTCTTCTTCTTACGCTTTTCTGCCTAGCAACTGCCTATAGAAAAATTGGGTCCCTCTAGCTCTGCGCTGCTCCCTTTGCCTAGGCAAAATATCGATCTGGAAGTCTTATCTCTCTGTTGACTCTCTCAGAGAGAGACAACCTCAAAAAGTTAGCCCTCCTAGATAGAACTGCAACAATTTGGCCTTCACTTCAGTGTTAGATTCGCTCTTCCTGTTTCACATCAAATGATTTGATACCATGTGATGATTCCTAGATCTGACAATCTTAGGAATCCTACTACAACTAACTGAATCTACCTCATCTACTTGTAAATTACATTACACAGTTATTTTCAGATTTCTTCATGAAAATATTGAAGTAAATTACTGAAGCAGCCTACAATTAATACTTCATGATTCTGAAACAAGGAAACTGAGCAAAGAATAAATCACACATAGGACACCATTATTTTTGGAAGAAAGTCCCCAAAAAAATCCAATGAGGGAAAAATGTGCAGCAAATTTGAGGGTTTGTATTATTAAGCAGCAATTTCTGAATACAATCTATGGATGCCTTGTTGGCTATCCAGTACAGAGAAATCACAATAGACAAAAATATTGTGAGTTTACCTCACACTGCAGTCCCGATTGATCCGGTTGCTGAACTGACGAAACCCCATCACCCTCTGCGTTGCCTTCGTGCAGTAGTTGCGTAGGCCTGGATTCGGACCTCTGTGGACTGCATCACCTTCTTTCTGGGATCGATCTTCTCCTCGGAAAGTCGAGTTCAAGCCCTCCCAGCTCAGAACCTTGATCTCCTGACAAATGTCGGACTATCTCACGAAAACACTGTGCAACCTCTGCGTCGGTCTGCGTCACACCCTCTGGAGGTTGCGCTGCTTCCTCTGTTGGTTATGCTGCCTCTCTGCTATGTAGTCTTGGTCCCGGAGAAGATCCTCTGACCAATAACTGTCTCTACCTCTCACTACAACTGGAATCACTTAGATTTTATCTTCATCCGAGCATTTGCTCCGTCAGAAGAATTTGATCACTTGATTCACTCGGTGTGTCTTTCCAAATGGCCCTCAAGCCTTCCTTTATAGTCTTCTCGTTGAGATATCAACGACCGATATTAGATCTCTAATCAACAACTAAGATTATAACTTGACTTGATCTTCGCTTTTTCTAGATCATTCACACTCGGTTTTATTAATACCCTTTAATTATTTAATTTCTCTAAGTTTTGACGTAGGGTCCCCATTAAAATAATTATTTTTTACAATAAAACATATTCCGGGTGGAATTTTCACAAACACTTTCTGGGTTCTTTGGAATACATGTGCCTAAGCCTCTCTACAAATTTGGAGACTTAGAGCAGTTACGATGCTACCAAAAATCAACAAGTTGCACCTGCAGAGATGGAGAAGAGGAGTTTGCCATGATTGCCCACATACCTCCAAGGGGGAAGTGGGGTGATCTAGTACTGTAGTTCCAGAGAGCTACAAATGGGCAAGATCCTTGAGGAGTCTATTCATTTTTGTAGCATCAGAAAGTGCTCTAAATCTAAAATTTGGTGTAGAGGCTTAGACACTAGTATTCCAAAGAATCCAGAAAACGTTTGTGGAAATTCCACTCGGATTTTGTTTTATTTGAAAAATTAACTATTTTGAAAGGGACCCTAAGTCTAAACTTAGGGAAATTAAATAATTAAAGGGTATTAAATAAAACAGAGTGTGAATATTCTAGAGGACATGAATCAAGTCATGTTATAATTTTATTCGTTGATTAGACATCTAATCTGAGTCATTGATATGTCAACGAGAAGACTATAAAGGAAGGCTTGAGGGTCATTTGGAAAATACACCGAGACACTGAATTGATCTGAAAGTTCAAAATTTCTGGGGTGTGGTTTTCTGAGAAATTCAAGCTAGAGATTTGAGCAGTGAGGGGCAGAGATAGCATCCGGAGAGGAAGATATTTTCTCAGCTGGTGGAGCATCAGTCAGAGAGAGGCAGAAGAGATCTAACCAAAGCAAGCAGTGAAGGAAGAGGGCTAATGCAGTGACTGCGTAGGCTCACGCAGAAGCAGCGCAAAGGCAGAGGAAGGGTTTTTGGAATTTCGCTGGTGGACCAGTTTCGGAGGCCGGGATCCGAAAAGTGGCACCGAGAGGCTGTTCCTCAAGGTCCACAGAGGAAAAATGACTTGATTGAGGGCTAACGTTGAGCCTGGAAGGGAGTGATGAAGTGGCTGGAAGTTCCAGCACTTGATCTGTGCAGCCTCTACGCAGAGCTTCTCCGGGGCAGTGTTTTCTTCATCTGGATCAGTCGAAAATTCAGTGATTGAATGAGGTAAATCCTCAAAAATTCTTCTACCAGTATTTCTCTTTGTAACTGAATCACCCTAGGGGTATTCAGAGATGTATTCAAACATTGCTACTGCTTAATAATAAAACCCTCAGATCTGTTGCACTGGTTTTCCCGCATTGGGTTTTTCCGGGGACTTAGTCCAAAATAAAGGTGTCATATGTGTGAATGATTTCCTTGTTCAGTTTCCTTGTTTCATAATCATAATTATTGTAGTGTAGGTTGCTTCAGTGATTGCTTCAGTATTTCATGAATGTATTCAAAAATTAATTGTGTAAAGTAAATTACATAATAGATGAAGTAATCTGGATGGTTGCAATAGGATTCCTAAGATTTATTGAGAAGTGAAGGGCAGAGATAGCATCCAGAGAGGAAGAGATTTTCTCAGCCAGTGGAGCATCAGTCAGAGAGAGGCAGAAGAGATCTAACCAAAGCCAGTGCTAAAGGAAGAGGGTTGACACAGTGACTGCGTAGGCTCGCGTAGAAGCAGCGCAGAGGCAGAGGAAGGGTTTTCGGAATTTTGTTGGTGGATCAATTTCGGAGGCCGGGATCCGGAAAGTGGCACCGGGAGGTTGTTCCTCAGGGTCCACAGAGGAAGAACGACTTGGTTGAGGGCTAACGCTGATCTTGGAAGGGGGTGATGCAGTGGCTAGAAGTTCCAACACTGGATCTACATAGAGGCTGCGCAGAGCTTCTCCGAGGCAGTGTTCTCTTCATCCGGATCAGCCGGAAATTCAGTGATTGAGTGAGGTAAATCCTCACAAATTCTTCTACCAGTATTTCTCCTTGTAACTGAATCATCCTAGGGGTATTCAGAGATGTATTCAGACATTGCTACTACTTAATAATAAAACCCTCAAATATGTTGCACCGGTTTTCCCGCATTGGGTTTTTCCGGAGACTTGGTCCAAAATAAATGTGTCATATGTGTGAATGATTTCCTTGCTCAATTTCCTTGTTTCAGAATCATAATTATTGTAGTTTAGGTTGCTTCAGTGATTGCCTCAGTATTTCATGAATGTATTCAGAAATAATTGTGTAAAGTAAATTACATAATAGATGAAGTAATCCAGATGGTTGCAGTAGGATTTCTTAGATTGATTGAAATCTAGGAATTTTCACAGTCCACCTCTTGGATCAATACCTTGCTACAGGAGCCCATAACAGAAGTAGCAGGATGGACAAGTATAAGTTGGTGCAGAGGAGTGTGAGAGTGACAGTTGCAGTGGCTAGGAACGCCAGAGACTCAGCAGCACAGAGCAGAGTTGGCAACATTACAGTTGGCACAGTGCAGAGTCAGCAACAGCCTAGTGGCTTCAGAGGGTCAACGCAAAGACTAGCAACGGTGAGAACTCTAATGACATATGCATCATACTGAACATAGTTGGTTCAGCATTTTGGATATTTTTTTGCTGTTGGCAGCAACATGCAAGGTCAACAGCAACACAGATGCAGCATTTGCACAGTAGTTGGTGGGCAATGATGTCAGACATCAGCAGTGCAATGGGAGATGATACAGAGTCAAGGTGATGCTTCAACATGATACATTGCTAGAACACTTTCCTCGCAAAGAGGAAGTGTTGATTTTTGTAGCATCAGATGTGCTCTAGCCTCGAGAATTTGCAGGGAGGCTAGGACACATGCATTCTCCAAGACCCAGAAGTCGTTTTGGGAAATTCCACATGGACAAAGGTTTAATTAAAATAATTATTTATTTTTAATGGATGCCCAAGTCTAAACTTAAGAAATTAAAATAATTAAAGGGTATTAATGAAACTGGGTGTGAATCTTGTAGAAAAAGATGGAGATCGAGTCAAGATGATCTGAGCCATTGATTAGGAATTAATCTGGGTTGTTGAATGTTCAATGAGAAGATTATAAGAAGGAGCTCAATGGGCACTTGGAGAACACATCGAGTAAGAGATCTAGAGATTGATTTCTCAAGAGAGCAGTGCAACAGTTTCCAGAGGAAGATCGGGTTGATTTCTTGCAGTGAGGGATAGGGATAGTTAGTCGGAGGAAGTATTCCTGATCTGGTGAATACATTGCAGAGGAGGCAGAGAGAGGTGCAAAAGTGGCAACGCAGAGCCACGTTGGACAGCGTAGAGTCACGTTGGACAACGCAGAGCTTCAGAGGGATTTTGTAGTTTTGCTGAGGAGCAGTTGAGATCCAATACCAGAAGTCGGGGTGAGACCAGGAGGTCAGAGGATCGAGTCTCCAGCCCGCAAAAGATCAGCCAAGAGGTGTGACACAGACCCAGCAGTAGTGATACAGTAACTAGGTAGGTGTGACGTAGAAACTACGCAGAGATCACATAGAGGGCTCATCTCCAGTCAGATCAATACCGAATCTTCCCGTACCAATGTGAGGTCATCTCACTATCTTTTTTCAGTTGATTCTCTGTATCAGATAGCCAGTAAGGCATTCAAAGATTTGTATTCAAAATCTACTGCATAATAATACAAACCCTCAGTTGCTGCACTGGTTTTCCCGCATTGGGTTTTTCCGAGGACATTTGTCCAAAAATAATGGTGTCGATTGTGTGTTTATTTCTTTTCTGCACTGTATATTTTGTTTCCGCAGTATTTTATATTTGTGTGGGTTGCAGTGTGATGTATTCAATTTTTGCCGTAGATAACTGCAAATAAATTGTTAAGCTAAAATTAAAAATAAGGTGAATATTTTCCAGTTGCTGCAAGAGCATTTTGGTTTAGGAATTTTCACATTGGAAACTAGGGCCAAATTCCACTATTGGACAACTCATTTGATGGTGATGATTATTGCATTGAATTTCTCTTTTTGGGAGGACCAAAATTCGCCTAAAGATCATCAAATTTGGACAAGCAAAAATGTGTTTTTGAATTTATGCCCACACGTGTAAATTATCAAGGTCTGCCACATCATCATGTAGGCTCATGAAGCCCAAAAGACATCTCAATTCACCCTCAACAACTTGTAAAAATATAAGTGACCTCTCACCTCATTTGGCATCATCATCACTCACACATTTCTTCTCTCTCCTACTCTCATTGGTTCGTACAGCTATTTGGCAAATCTTTTCTCTCACACGTGTGGCAATGAGGACGAATTTTCTAAGCAGATTGCAGAATTTCAGAGTTGTTGTAGGGTTTGACCAGCGTTGACCAAACACTATGACTCATCCTTTTACTACAATTTTTCTAGGAAAAATTCGTTTGATTTCATATGCTAACAATTTATTTTTGATAGGATCAAATCATCTTCGTATTCAATGACAGAGGGAACTGACCCATGAGCCCAGATGATGAACATCTTGAGATGGATAGTGTAACAAAGAAATGTTGAGGACTTCATGTTGTCAAAGACTTTCCATAATGATTTACACTAAGACAACTAAAATAGACTCATATTTAGATTCATATTTGATGGATCCCATGATGAGTAGGCAATCAAATGGATCCTTGCTTTGCATCATGTACTTTATGCCCAATTCAGCTTGGACATGTATATTGGGTTGTTACTAAACATGTGTTAAGATATCTAAACAAAACTAATCATGGACTGAGACACGCTGCCGGAAATGTGATGAATACACCAATGTTGAATAAGACTGAAAAATGTTGTTGACAGTACAAGAACATCCGAGTGTTTTTATAGCTTAGGGTTTGCCATGATGATCCAAAAACAGAATTCTGGAGCAGCAATGCCAGGAGAATTTCCCTTCGTAATAGAGGGAGTTGCCAAGTCTGCTTTAATGTCAGAGAAAGTTGACCTCAGAGTTCGAGATGAAGGATCTTCATTGGATACTTTACTTCTTAGAACTAGAAGTGTGGCAAAAGTTGGAAGAAGCGGCTAGGATTGCCACAATAGGTTATGTTTCAATGCCAGAGAGAGTGTGAAAATTTCTGAATCTAACCATACAGAAATCCTACTCCAATTAACTGATTTGCATTACCTACTTGTATTTTCCATTTAACAATTTATTTTTTGAATACTTCAGTAAAATATTAATGCAAATACTAAGTAGCCTACACCAATATACAGATCAAGTAGTGAAAAATAAATGAGACAATCTCACAAAGGACACATTTATTTTTGGACTAACGTCCCCGGAAAAACCCAATGCGAGAAAACCGGTGCAACAAATATGAGGGTTTTATTATTAAGCATATTTTTTAATACAATCTAGGGTGCCAAATCCGGCTCAACCAACAGAGAAAATACAGGCAGAAGTACCTCTATCCGGAGACAGATATATTGGCTGATCCAATAGCTAAATGAAGAAACCCCACAAGTGACTGTGTTGTCCCCAGTGCTGCACAGCAATGGCTGCAGCAAGCCTTGTGTTGAGATTGTGTCACGTCCTACAGGAGCTACATCACCCTTCTCGTGATCCTTCCCAACTCATAAATTGATCTGGTGAATTTCTGCCCGATCTTCCCCATAGAAACCCCAATGCTGCCTCTTCAGTGACTGTGTCACCCTTATGGCTCTACGTCACACTTCTGGGCCTGCGTCACCCTCTCTGTTGCTGCGCTATCTCTCATGGTGCTGCTTTGCCTCTCTGCAATTGTATTCTCGGCCTTCCACTGAATTCCTGCTGCCGAACTGCCCCTCTCTGCACTGCAAGATCACTCCGAAATTCTCAGCAAACCACGTCCCAAAATTTCGACTTTTCTCAAGTGCTGCTCTCCGTGTGTGTATTCTCCAACTAACCCTCAAGCCTTCCTTTATACTTTTCCTGTTGAGAAATCAACGGTCGTGATCTAAACCTTAATCAACGACTAAGATTAAATTAGACTTGATCCTCGTCACTTAGAAGCTTCTCACCCACATGCTAAATTAATTCACTTTAATTATTTTATTTCCCTAAGTTTTAACTTAGGCTCCATTAAAAATAATTAATTATTTGAATAACTTTCACTCCAGGTGGAATTTCTCCAAACGATTTCTGGGCCTTGGAGATATCATGTGTTATAGCCCCTCCACAATATTTCAAAGCTAGATCACAACCGATGCAACCCAAAAATCAACACTCCCTCTTAGTGAGGAATGTGCTCTAGCAATACTTCTCACCAAAAGCATCACCCTAATCTACGGCATCGGTCCTCTGCGTTGTTGATGCTCGGCTCACTGCCCCTCATCCACTGTGTTGTTGCAATCAGTACTGCTGCCCATGACTCTGCCACTATCACTGCTGCATCTGTACTACAACTCCCTCCCAAAATGTTGCATCATGCTGCCCATAGCACTGCCACTACTAACTGATGCACTGCAACTCAGTTGCTGAGAGTTAAAAAACTGAAAAATATCCCAAATACTGACATATTGGTCAGACTGGATGCACCTCGATGTTGAAGTTTCCTCTGCTGCTAATCTGCGCCGACCCTCTGATGCTACTGTGTTGCTGCTGCTCTGCACTATGCTGCACCACCAAGCACTTCGCTGCTGCTGCTATGTTTTTGTTGCTTCTGCTATGCACTACTGCCTCTACTTTGTGTTGCTTCAGACTTTTGCGCTCTAGCTCTCCCATTGTCGTTCCATCATCCCTCGCACCAATTGACTCCCATCATTCTGCTACTGTCATTAAGGGCTCCTGTAGCCGTATGTGATCCAGGAGTTTGGCCACCTCGATCCTGCCCGTCATGCTATATCTTCAATCTATAGCTCCATATCGCCCCACTTCTTAGGTGCATGAGCACTCATGGCACATCCATCATCATCATCCTCATCAGCCTGAGTTGGAGCAGCCTTCTAGTCAGATTCTTCCTTGCCCTTCTTCTTTAGAGGGCACTGCATGGCGAAATGTCCCAGTTCCCCACATCTAAAGCATCTGACCTTCGAGAGGTCCTTTCTTCTTCCTTCTCTGATGCCTTTGTTGTCCCTTAGATGTGAGAGCCACATCTTCCTTTTCCTCCTTCCTGACTTTGATCCCTTTGTTGTTGCTTCCCGCCTTGGTCCACCGTCTGATCTCTTCTTGTCAAAGAGCTACCTACATCTCTTCCCAGCTTAGAAGAGCGTCCCTGCCCAAAATACCTTAGAAAAAAGTCTCCCAGTCTTCAGTGACTACATTCAGGGCAGTCCTAACCATAATTCCACCATCTGGTGTAGCCCCTACGTAAGCTAGTTGATCTTGGATCCCTTGCAATCTGATGAGGAAGGGATCGATCTCTTCTCCCTTCTGCATCTGAAACAATCTCAGCTGGTTCTCAAGCAACATCTTCTGTTGGACGGAAGATCCCAAGTACATAGTGGTCAAGGCCTCCCATATTTCCCTTGCTATGTTCTTCTCAGCAATATGTGGGATCACATGATCCGTGAACTCATCCATGATCATGCGTTTTTCTTTTGCCTGAGCCTCCTCGTACTTCTTGAAAGGATCAACATCTACCAGAACAACAATCGTGTTCAAGGCATGATCCTTGATGCGATGTTCATCCAAAACTGCCAAGAACCTAACCTTCCAGATGACAAAGTTGGATGCTCCATCCAACGCTGCCTCTTCAGTGACTGTGTCACCCTTCTGGCTCTGCGTCACCCTCTCTGGTGCTGTGCTATCTCTCTTGGTGCTGATCTGCCTCTCTGCAATTGTATTCTCAGCCTTGGACTAAAGTCCTGCTACCGAATTGCCCATCTCTGCACTGCAAGCTCACTCCAAAATTCTCAGCAAACCACGCCCCAGAATTTTGACTTTGCTCAATTGCTACTCTCTGTGTGTGTATTCTCCAACTGACCCTCAAGCCTTCCTTTATACTTTTCCTGTTGAGAAATCAGCGGTCGTGATCTAAACCTTAATCAACGGCTAAGATTAAATTAGACTTGATCCTCGTCACTTAGAAGCTTCTCACGCACATGTTAAATTAATTCTCTTCAATTATTTTAATTCCCTAAGTTTTAACTTAGGCTCCATTAAAAATAATTAATTATTTGAATAACTTTCACTCCAAGTGGAATTTCTCCAAACGATTTCTAGGTCTTAGAGATCTCATGTGTTCTAGCCCCTCCAAAAGATTTCGGAGCTAGAGCACATCTAATGCTACCCAAAAATCAACAGAGAGCACCCAGTCAGGGTGACTAGAAACTAGTTGTGGCAAAACATGTGTTGAGGTACTTGCATGGTACAGTTGGATGTGAAATGAGAAGTACAACATAGGATATACATATTCAAATTGGACAAATTGTTGAAGATAATGATTCAGTTTGGATTATGCTTGGGCAAGAAGCAGACCTCTGTTGCACTCGGGACTGTAGAGACTGAGTATATTGCAGCTAGTTTGGCGAGTTGTGAAGCAGTGTGGCTTCAAACACTAATTTTGGGATTGTTTGATCAAATGTAGGAGATGACCATGATGATAGGTCGAAGCACATCAAGATCATGGTACCACCATATTTGGGACATGGTACAGAAGGGAGCAATGAGGCTCCAATGCATTTTACAGACAAGCGGGACATTGACATTCTCACAAAGACTTTGTCCCAAGGTGAAGTTTGTATACTTAAGGGACAAGCTTAGGTTAGGTTAGAATGATTACCTCAGTTAGAGGAAGTGTTGATGTTGTAGCATCAAGGGGCAGACATTCTCCCTAGGTCGGGATATAGACAACTCAAAGTATTTACCAAGGGCCACATAATGTGGCTAGAGAGAATGGCCAAGAGTGCTCCCCAGGTGGGTGAGTGAGTGCCTTTAGCATCGGGCAGGAGAATTACCATTCAACTAGCATACAGTAATGGTAATAGCCTAGGATGTCACCATAGGTCACATGTGTTGACCAAGTTCCAAGTGGCGACTTGGATAATTGGTAACTTTGCTCCAAGTGACAGCTTGTTGAGCATAATTTTGATGCAGGATGCTTTCCACAAGGTTCTGTAATAGAACATGACATGGATGGATTCATCAACATAGAAATCTCTTTCAACCTTTTCTTGGGATAGAGCAATTTTCAAACAAAGAGATACATTTGAAGAAGTTATTAAGAATGCCTCCCTAGTTAATAGGAAGTGTTGAATTTTTGTAGCTATAGTTGGTCTTCATAATTTGTTCTAGCCCTCCAAAATATATGTGAAATGATAAATACAAATATGGTTTTCATGTCGGCTTCAAAAGAGGGAATTTCAATTTTTTAAATTTGAATTTTCGGCACCAAAAAGATCAACTTGTCCCTCCAAATGTTCAAGTTGGCCCAGCATGAAGAGACGTCCATTCATCCTCCCAAGAAGACTATAAATATGCCACTTGTCCTCCTCCTTTGGCCACCATTCGGATCACTCCTTCTGTTCATGAAAAGCTTCTTCTAAGGTAAATCGAGTTTGAGAGAGAGAAAGATAGGAGACCAAATTCTCTAAGGCAGACTGAGTTTATGAGCAAATATAATTCTTCGAGGCAAACCAAGTTTATAAGGAGACTGAAGTTTACTTCAGCTTCCAGAACAAACCGAATATCTGAGGCAAGCCGGAATATCAGGAGGGGTGAATGTGTCTTTGGTTGACCAGGTTTGACCCGGGTAAGTTTGTAGTCAATTTGACTTTGTTTGACTGAAAAGATCATATTGTCTTGAAGGGGAAAGACTTGGAAGAATGTTAAGTGCATAGTATAACAAACTAGACCATAAATGAGTTCCAAATACTAAATATATATCCTTGCATTTGGACTTGTTCGTTGACATAATTTCAAACAAAAGCAGGGCCTACTAGCAGATATCTCTTTCTTTTGGATTTTCCCTTTATCGAATTCCGAAGTTGAATAAAAGATGCCAAAGTTCAGACTTCAGAGTACAAGCTGTACCTATATTTCCATTGAATTTGGATATATGGCTAAGTAGATATAATCTGTTTCCTACCTGCATCTGCTTACACTTGGCTCTTTGTCTATTAGTCTCGTTAGTTTTTCTTATGAAGTATTAATAGGTCAACTTGGTAGATATCTACTATACCTAGTACCAAAAATTTACAATATTCCTTCACTGTTTACTGTTAAAAAGAAAAAATGATTTATCTCAAACTTCCCCTTCTATGTTATCATTTAGAAGGACCTCGAGAGTGGAATTAGGATAAGCACGTCCGTGACTCAAACCAAGCAGCAATTCCTGTCTCCATGTACTGCTTCTTCTAAAACAGGAACATTCCTCTGGTATTTGGGTACAAATCGTTTGCCAGCCTTACATTCATAAATATCAGAAAGCAAACAAAGAAATTACCATAAAAAGTGGCAATTGCTTAACTGACTACAAAAGAACATAAAACTCTAAATATACCTTGCCAACTAGGACTTCATTTGTGAAAGGCCCATACATATCTGCAGTGTCAAAAAAAGTGACGCCTCTGTTGAAAGCATGATGAATCAAAGAAATTCCATCTTCCTCAGCAACAGGGGTGCCATGGAAAGCTGAAAGTTCCATACATCCTAAGCCAAGTTTGGAAACCTGTTAGCATTGTAAAATGAGCATTTATATCCGAAAATAAGAACAACATAACAATATCAAGTAAATTACTCCTCTGGGAGATGTTAAACTTCACATTAGATCAGATATGCAGTCAAAGAATGAAATAGACAAGTCCTAAAACTTAGAACATAGTTTACGCCTATCAAAGCCTAGATCTGTATATCATAAAACTTCAGATTGAGTTCAATAGTGCAAACACTGCATTCTATGTGTCAATTCAAAACAGTGCATAGAAGGAAGCTAAATAAATGCGTGCAAAGTGAAAATTATGAGCAGTAATGCAGACTCCAACAACAACTACATCAGCTCTCTATTATTCAGAAAAAAATATTATACCACCTAATAAACAGGCATCTTACACCTGCTCTCCTTAAAAACTCATTAGAACACTCTCTCAGAATGCTTGCTAATTTGCTCATTCTCACCTCTTATAGACTATGGAAGAGAGGTACAAGCTTCACAACAAGCAGATCATGCTACTATATACTTTGCTTTAAATGAACTAAGAGCAGCTATTGCATATGTCCTGCTAAACCAGGAAATCATACATGAACCAAAATGAAAACAATACCCAATAGTACTCTTTTGAATCCAGCATCTCCAACACAATTTGAATCAACATATCCATGTAGGAACAACTCACCATATCCAAAATACTTCGTGTGTTAAAATTATCAACTAGGGCCAAATTTGACCTTGGGACAGCTCATTAATGGAGATGATGTTTGCATTAAATTCCTCCTTTCGAGAGGACCAAAATTGATATAAAGATCATCCACTTTGGACAAGCAGAAGTGTGTTTTCGAATTTATGCCCACATATGTGCAAATTGTTTAGGTTGGCATCATCATCATGTAGGCTCATGAAGCCCAATGGACGTGACTCTTCACCCTCAATGAATTGTATAAATACAAGTGACCTCTCACCTCATTTGGCATCATCATCACTCACACATTCTTCTCTCTCCTTTTCTCATTGGTTCGTACAGCATTGACCATTTTCTCACTCTCCCACGTGTGGCACAAGGAGGTCGAATTACAGGACAGAATTGCAGGGCCGAAAATCTCAGAAATTTCTGCAGTTTGACCAGCATTGACCAGCGTTGACTTTGACTTTCTGGGCATCCTTTGACACCAATTTTATGGGTGGATTTCTGTCTCAGAAGGCCACATTTTTTGGCACAAGAACTGAGGCAAGAGGACTTTGACCTGCGTTGACTGCAGACCTGTTTGACTGCAGGTTGACCAAGTTTGACACAGAATTTTGTGGCTGTTTTGGGCTGACTTTGACCGTTGCTGGAGACTGATTTTGATTTCCTTTGACCAAGATTCAAAGGAGGAGTTTGACTGCTGCATTGACCATCTTTGACTTCTAGTTAGGGCTGAAATTTGACTGCAGTTGACTGCAGAAATTGACAGGGTTGTTTTGACTTTGAATTTGGCAAGTCAATTTGACTTTTGTACTCTCTCTCTGCTGAACATTTTGATATAATAAGAAGAATTGATCAAAGGGTTTTCCCCACATGAAGGTTTTTCCCTGGTATCCGCCAAATCTGGTGTCCTCTTGTCTTGGCTTGTCTTCTACAGTTTGTTTCATGTTCTACCTACATCTATTGTCAATGTGATTAATGGTTAATGTGATTGCTATTGGAGATCTAAATTGGAAATTGTCATTGGACTGCTAAAGGAACATTGAAGTAATTGTGCTAAGCATAGAACATACCATTGTTAACTAAAATTAACATCATGCAATAATGGATTATGCCCTTCAGATATCTAAAGACATGCTTATCAAATTTTCGATAAATATGGCAAGGGTCAACCATAAATTTGCTCGATTCTTCATTGAATAGAAAATGTCCATATACTATTCACCAAGTACATCAAGGACCCAATCAACCACATGTACAAAGTAGGACCAACCAAATTAGTATCTTCACCACAAGTTAGCTTAAGATTTGGTGCCATAGGTGTAGCCAAAGATTTATAATCAAACTTTTGAAATCTCTTCAAAATATCCACAATATAATTCCCTTGCCCAGGTAAGACTTCTCCTGCATCTTTCCATAACTTCTGTTAGCTCTCAAACTCTACCTTAGGAGGAAAAGTCCTAACCTCAACAGAAGAGCCTAGAGGTACAGAGGCAAGCCACCCATTGTCACCTCAACAGCATTGCCTGACATTTCAAACTAAAGAAACTAAGCTACCCCTAGCCTAGGAGGGAATCCCAATGGTCTATCTAGCCCAATCAGTTGTAGCAATGGAGAGTTATTTAGACTGGATTGACTAAAACAACTAGCAATATTATCAACTGACTATCAATGACGATAACAAATAAATATGTGCAAGTTGTTGCTAGATTTAAGAAGCAATATGTGATATACCATTTAAACGATGTTCTTGTAATAAAGTGTGATTATGAAGTGCTGGAAAACTAAGAGAAAATATGGCATTGAGTGAATTAAGCTACTCAACATTCATTAGCTCAATATGTCATCATTAACAACCATGGAAACGCTAAAATATTAAATGAAAATAAAATGGCACAAGGTTTGACCGAAAGATTATGTCATTTGTTCCACTATGTCCATTAAATTATCATCATATCTTAAGATTCCATAATAAAGAGACTTAATTTCCATCCAACTTAAGTATGTCAACAAGTGAAATTATATGTCCTAAGTTTATATGAAATGCTTGTTAATCCACAGCTCTAATAACTCTGATTTTAGGACAGCAAATTGAATCAAATACCTCGGTTTGCTGCTGTCATATTGAGGACAGCAGATATCTAAGATTGTGAATTAATTTTAAACCACCATCATAACAAAGATTGAGTGCGGCATAGTATGCTGTATGCAGAAGATTTATTATTCAAAAATGTATTCCTGAACTTGCCAAATGAAGAATAAAAAGTGAAACTATGACAGTCCCTTGTACCTGTTACCTTGCATGTCAACAGGGGTACATAAAAACTTTTGCAGCATTTTCTCACCACCATTATGAACCCAAGGTCACAAATCAAAGCATTGCAACAACCATGTGAGGTTTTGTATTATGTATCCTAGGCCTCTGCCTTATTCTGTATATTGTTATTTTGGTCGGACCATGGCTGGTCCCTTGTAGTTCACTTCAGGTGCATCTCGTCCCATATAGGACTGGAAAGCCTTACATGATCCTACTTGCAGACTCACGGTTTGATAGCCACCTACTTTTGTAGGGGTGATCACTAGTGTGTGAGCCAGTGCATCTCACATCAAGGTGCACCTATGTCATTACCACATGGTTATGGTCTATAAAGTCTATAAGTAGCCACAACTCTCATGCAACTTTTACATTTCTTGAGGCAGTACACAATTCCTAATGCAAAGTGGTCTCAATGGTCAAAAAGTTAACTTTATCTCAGAATGTTCAATTTGATGAGAGTCCATGCCATGTTGAATTTTTCCAATTAGAGGTGTCAGTGGCTAGTTACATTTTGCTCAAACTTGGTCAATGGGTTGTGAAAATTCCTAGATCTGAAAATCTTAGGAATCCTACTGCAACTATTTGAGTTTACTTCTCCTATTATGTCAATTACATTTACATACTTAATTCGGAATGCGTCATGAATTATTGAAGTAAACTACTGAAGCAGCCTACACTTAATTAAATACGATTCTGAAACAAAGAAACTGAGCAAGAAATCAATCACACATAGGACACCTTTATTTTAGACTAAGTCCCCAGAAAAACCCAATGCGGGAAAGCTGGTGCAGCAGATCTGAGAGTTTGATATTATTAAGCAACAATTTTCTGAATACAATCTCTGGATGCCTTGTTGGTTATCCAGTACAGAGAAATCACAACAGACAAAAACATAGTGAGTTTTATCTCACACTGCAAGTCCCAGCTGATCCGAATCTGAACTGGCGAAACCCCAGCTCCCTCTACACTGCCTTTGCGCAATAGATGCGTAGGCCTGCGTGGGGATGGTTGTGGACTGCGTCACCTCCTCTCTAAATCAATCTGCCTCTCGTAAAATCAAGTTTCAGCCCTCCCGGCTCAGAAACCCCGATCTCCAGCAAAATCTTAGACTGTCTCTCAAAAATACTGCGCAATCCCTGCATGGGCCTGCGCACCCCTTCTGGGGACTACGTCACACCTCTTGGTGGTTGCACTTCTTCCTCTACTGGTTTTTTTGCCTCTCTACTATGTACTCTTGGTCCTGGAGAATATCCTCCGACCAATAACTGCCTCTTCCCTCACTGCATTGAATCACTTCTGATCTTCATCCGAGCACTTGCTCCTTCAAAAGAATTCGATCTCTAGATTCACTCGGTGTATCTTTCCAAATGACCCTCAAGCCTTCCTTTATAGTCTTCTCGTTGAGAAATCAATGGTCGAGATTAGATCTCTAATCAACAGCTAAGATTATAACATGACTTGATCTTCACTTTGTAGATCATTCTCACTATGTTTTAATTAATACCTTTTAATTATTTAATTTCCCTAAGTTAGACTTAGGGTCCCCATTAAAATAATTAATTTTTACAATAAAACATGAACCGAATGGAATTTTCACAAACAGTTTATGGGTTCTTTGGAATACCAATGTCTAAGCCTTGCCACAAAATTTGGGGCTTAGAGCACTTCCAATGGTACCAAAAATCAACACTCCCTTTTAGCGAGGAAAATGCTCTAACAATATGCCTGTTGCATACTGCTCTGACCCTGAAGCATCCTCTGCGCTACTGATGTTGTCCACCAACCACTGCGCTGCTGCTGCAACTGTACTATTGCCCATGACACTGCCACTGCCACTGTTGCATCTATACTACAACTCCCTCCCAAGTGTTGCATCTACTATGCCGCTAACACTGCAACTTAGCTGCTGAGAGAAGCAGTTGAAATAACCCAAAGACTGAACAAGTGTTTACTGGACGCACCTCTTTGCTGAAGACTATGATTGTTGATAACTGCTACGTTGTCCCTCTGATGCACTGCGTTGTCCCTCTAATGCACTGCATTGCTGTTGCTATACACTGCGTTGTTGCTGCTATACACTGTGTTGCACTCCTATGCACTGCGCTGCTATGACTACGATGCTGCTGCTCTGCTCTGTGCTGCTCCATAAGTAGGCACTGCTACCTACTATGAAAATTCCTAAATCTGACAATCTAAGGAATCCTATTGCAACTATCTGAGTTACTTCTCCTATTATGTAAATTACATTTACAAAATTAATTCAGATCTAAATTATTGAAGTAACTACTGAAGCAGCCTACACTTAATTAAATATGATTCTGAAACAAGGAAAATGAGCAAGAAATCAATCACACATAGGACACCTTTATTTTGGACTAAGTCCCCGGAAAAACCCAATGCGGGAAAACCGGTGCAGCAAATTTGAGGGTTTGTATTATTAAGCAGTAGAAATTTCTAAATACATCTCTGAATACCTTAAGGATTATTCAGTTAGAGAGAGAAATACTGACAGAAAGAATTGTGAGAATACCTCACTCAATCACTGGAAAATCCGGCTGATCCAGACACTGGAGAAGCTTCCCCTGGAGGTCAATACGTAGCCTCTGCGTAGTAACTGTGTCGGCCCTGCGTCACCTCCTCTAAGCACTGCGTCACCCTAGCTGTGGATCGATCTGAATCTCGGCATCACAGATCTCAGCCTCCCGGTCTCACACCCCGGCTTCCTGCTTTTGGATCAGTTCTGATAGTGAAATCTCAGAAAGCCTCTAAGCCACTGTGCAGCCTATGCGTAGCCCCGCGTGCCTCTGCGTGGACTCTGTGTCACCCTGACTAGCTCTGCACTGGCTCTACTGGGCGTCTCTCTTTGCTGATGATTCTCCGACTGAGAAAATCTCTCTCTCCGGATGCTATCTCTGCCCCTCACTACACTGAATCACTTAGATCTGATCTTTGTAGAAATTTCTGAATTTTAATTCTTATGCAGAAATTAATTTTGTTAATCTAGCTAAGCTTCTCCTACTTATACAAGTTATCAACTGAATAAATTCAAGTTAACACCAAAGCAAAACAAATAACATATCTCTACCAATTCAGATCTAGAATAAGCACATGCACACATAGACAAAGTGACACAGTTATTTCTGGACAAACTTTCCCCGAAAAACCCAATGTGGGAAAACCGGTCTCTGGCTGCTGGAGGGCTCTATTATTAAGAATATTTCTGAATACACAACTCTGGGTTCCAGATTGGAAAACCCTACAGAGAAAACTCTAGATCTGCAACACCTGGCTGATCTAAGACCAACAATACTGACTGATCCACACCCTCAAACGGGATTTACAAGACTCAGCCAGATCTAGGCCTAGAAACCCCAGATCTACCCCTGAAAGACACTGCGTCAGCCTCTGAAGGCCTCCAAATGCTCAGCGCTGTCACTGGAAAGGACTGCATTACCCCAAACTGGGTGAAGCAATCACTACGTTGCCCCTAAGGGTCTCTGCGTAACCCCTGAAGTGTTTCCTGAAAATCACGTTGTCCTTGCTGCTGCTGTCGTCTGCTGCTACCTTCCTCTGCACTGTCTTTCCTGATCTCTTCTTTGAGTCTTTGTGTATTCTAGACCCCGGGATCAGATCATCCCCTTGGTCTAAATTCCCCTCTCTGCAACTGAAACACTTGAGAATTCTTAGCAACCCCGCCCTAGAATCTCAGCTTAGCTTTAGTGCTTTGCCTCTGTGTCTCTTACAAATGACCCCAAGCCTTTCCTTTATACTTTTCTCGTTGAAAAATCAACGATCAAGATTAAATCTTTAATCAATGGCTAAAATTAAAAAAAAACTTGATTCGTGTGACTTAAGTCAATTTCATCACATGTTTAATTAAATTCATTTTAATTATTTTATTTTCCTAAATTTTAACTTAGGAAATACATTAAAAAAATTAATTAATTTAATATCTCCTAAACAAGATGAAATTTCCCAAATCCATTTATGGGTCTTGTAGATCAGGTGAACTCTAGTCCTTCCTCAAAATTTGAGACCTAGAGCACAACTGATGCTACCCCAAATACAAAAAATCTCAACACTCCCTCTTAGCATCAAGGGTGTGCTCTAGCAATACATCACACTTATGCATTACAAGATTTTGGGCACTGGTTCTGTGTTGTTGAAGCTTGGCCTCTTGCCACTCAACTTTGCACTATTGCTGCCATTTTGTACTGCTACCCATGACTCTGCCACTGCCATTGCAATCACTGTACTACAGTTCCCTCTCAATATGTTGCATCTGTGCTGCTCATAGCACTGCCACTGCTGATCTGCTGCACTGCAACTTCAGTTGTTGAGAGAAACAACTGAATCTCCTGCCCAATCTTTGACAAACAAGTCAGATGGGTTGCATCCTCATCACTGAAGCTCCATAGGCTACAGATCTGTGTTGGCATCTAAAGAACGATGCACAGCTACAGCTCTGCCTACATAATCAAACTCCCTCTACACTACTAAATTCACATCAGCTCCTTGTGCTGAGATCTATCACGCTGTTGTTGCACTACGTTGTCCCTCTGAAGCTCTTTGCGCTGCTGCGCTCTGCACTGCGTAAGCAATACTGCGCTGCGCTGCTGAAGTCACATCAGCCTCTGCGCTGCTACTACTTCTATGCTGCTGTTGTTATGCTCTGCGCTGCTGAAGTCACATCAGCCTCTGCGCTGCTACTACTTCTATGCTGCTGCTGTTATGCTCTGCGCTGCTCCTCCCAGCCTCCAGATCTGCCTCTGCCTCTGCCTCATCTGTGATCTATGCACCCACTACTCCACTTGTCCCGCTATTGTCTTAAGGCTACTGTAGCTCGCTTGTTGATCTAAGAGATGAGCTGCTCAAGGATCCCGCCTTACTTCCATGTAGCTCCTCTACATGTCCATGTCACCCCACCTCCATGGTTCATGAGCACTCATGGCTACATCATCTCCGGACCCATTATCTGCCACTGCTGCTTTGGAAGAAGATGCTTCCTTGTCCTTCTTCTTTTCTGGACAATGGCTAGAAAAATGTCCCATTTCGCCAAACTGGAAGCACTTGATCTTAGAAAGATCCTTCTTCTTCTTCGGCTACTTCTTTGACGTCAAGACTACATCTTCCTCCTCTTACTTCTTAACCTTTCTCAACGCAGGGTTGTGCTGCTTCTTGGTGAACCTTCATAGTTCTTCATGCCGCAAGACCGACCACAAGCTGTCCTAATCTGGGAGGTCCGCTCTGCCCAAGATACTTTGGACAAAGGTTTCCCACTCATCCGTGACTGCATTGAGGGCAGTCCTGACTATCACTGCATCATCTACAGTTGCACTTGTTGAAGTCAGTTGATCCCTCATTGATTTCAATTTGCAGAGGAAATGTTCGATGTCTGCTCCCTTGGTCATCATGAATGACCTCATTTGGGCCTCCAACAGCATCTTTCTTTGGACTGATTTTCCCTCATATAGGGAAGTCAAGGCCTTCCACATCTCATTAGCTGTCCTCTTCTCAGTTATGTGTGGCACAATATGATCCTTGATACTGTCCATTATCAGCCGCTTGGCATGCCCAGCAGCTTCTCTATGCTTCCGTAGGAGATCCACATCTGTCGGTGTGGCTAGGGTCTGCTTTGCATGGTCTCTTAGACCGTATGCCTCAAGGACAATCAAGATCCTAGCTTTCCACACCGAAAAGTTTGAGAGGCCCTCTAGCCTATCCTGATCACGCAATCCATGAGGAGCCATCTTCTCAGAATGTATCAGAGCTCCTCTTCTCTACGCTAGAGATCTTGGATCTAGGATCCTTTACGAACTGGGCACCCTCTGCTCCCTCTGACACTTGATTTCACTCCTTGGAAATCTACCAAATCAACTATGATTTAGCTTCTTCTTTGATTCTCTGAACAAACTGCAAATTTCCTTTGGCAAGAAACTCTCTGAGAAGCTGATCTCTTCCCAAACTTTGTCACTTGTGCTAAGGTTAAAAATCTGAAAACTCCAGAAGTTTAACCCCACCAGCTCTTCTGAATTTTCTGCAACTTTTCTGCAAACTTTTCTAGATTTGACAAATTCAAATCTGAATTACACTGGCCAGCTTCAGACCCAACCAACGTTGTTTCTGAGCTGCCTCTGCGCAATAATTGCATGGGCTTGCTAGGACACAATGCTGGACAACGTCACCCTTCCCTTTGCGTGAATCTCCTCCTGAAAATTGCGCTGTCCCTTCAGATTTGCTTTTCTGCTGCCTTTCCAACTGCTTTCTGCAGCTAGATCCTTCAGATGCTTCAGCTGGTGACCCTTCTAGATCTGTAATTGCTCTGATAACATGTAGAAATTTCTGAATTTTAATTCTTATGCAGAAATTATTTTTGTTAATCCGGTTAAGCTTCTACTACTTATACAAGTTATCAACTGAATAAATTCAAGTTAACATCAAAGCAAAACACATAACAGATCTCTAACAATTCAGATCTAGAATAAGCACATGCACACATAGATAAAGTGACAGTTATTTCTGGACAAACTGTCCCCGGAAAAACCAAATGTGGGAAAACCGGTCTCTGGTTGTTGGAGGGCTTTATTATTAAGAATATTTCTGAATACACAACTCTGGGTTCCAGATCTGGAAAACCCTACAGAGAAAACTCTAGATCTGCAACACCTGGCTGATCTAAGACCAACAATACTGACTGATCCACACCCTCAAACGGGATTTACAGAACTCAGCCGCATCTAGGCCTAGAAACCCCGCATCCGCCCCCGAAAGACACCGCGCCGCCCTCCGAAGGCTCCAAATGCTCGCCCGTCGAAGACGGAAGGGACCGCGTCTCTGCATCGGGTGACGCAAATACCACACCGCCTAAGGGTCTCTGCACCCCGAAAGGCTTCGAAAAATCACGCCTGCCCTTTTGGCCGCCGTTGATGCCGCTACTACCGGCCGTTCTGCTGTCGCCGTCGTCTTCACCGCTCTTCCTCTACGTTGTCTTTCCTGATCTCTTCTCTACTCTTTGTGTATTCTAGACCCCGGGATCAGATCATCCCCTTGGTCTAAATTCCCCTCTCTGCAACTGAAACACTTGAGAATTCTTGGCAACCCTGCCCTAGAATCTCAGCTTAGCTCTAGTGCTCTGCCTCTGTGTATCTTACAAATGACCCCAAGCCTTTCCTTTATACTTTTCTTGTTGACAAATCAACGGCCAAGATTAAATCTTTAATCAATGGCTAAGATTAAAAAAAAAACTTGATCCGTGTGACTTAAGTCAATTTCATCACATGTTTAATTAAATTCACTTTAATTATTTTATTTTCCTAAGTTTTAACTTAGGAAATACATTAAAATAATTAATTAATTTAATATCTCCTAAACAAGATGAAATTTCCCAAATCCATTTTTGGGTCTTGTAGATCAGGTGAACTCTAGTCCTTCCTCAAAATTTGGGACCTAGAGCACAACTGATGCTACCCCAAAGACACAAAATATCAACAATCTTCGTTCGAGCACTTGCTCCGTCAAAAGAATTTGTAATGACCCATTCCCAAGTTATACGCAAAATAATATTAGCGTGTGTACAATATAGGCATTTGATAGCTACACCTGCCTATATCGCACACATCGCACTAGTACACCTACCTACTAATATCAAGATTACATAAATTGGGAACTTAATATTAAGATTTCGATTAATATTAAGTTTAACTAAATATCATTTTATGAAAAGAACCAATAAAGGAAAATGATATAATAAAGTTAACTCCTTAAGTTAAAAATGAGTATACAAATATTAAAAAGATTAATATTAAAATACTTGAATATAAAAAATTATATTTATATAAATGAAACAACTATATGGTCCACCTCTAGAAATATATTAATACCACATTAATGTGGATCATCACCATAAAAACATTTCTTTAGCTACCAACAATTAATTAGATAAGACCTCGAGAAGGAAAGAGGCGTGAGGAAAGATTATTTAAATCCACATTAATGAAAAGATCACACCACCATAGAAATACATATAATATCACCATTAGCAGAAGGCCTCGGAGGTAAAGAGGCGGTAAAGAGGTCAAATTTACATTTAAGTATGAAACATGGAGAGATGCATTTTTTGTTTTGGGGGAACAAAGGAAAAATGAATTATGTTGGAGTTAGATAAACTGTCTGGGAAGGAGTCTCGGGGTTCTTGGAAATCTGGGCACGGGGGCAGAGGAGACATCCTCTGGGTCTGGGATTGTTCCTGGATTGGCTGGGAGGATTTGATTGTTCCGGTAATCTGTTCACGACATCACAAGGAGCTCAAATCTTCAAATCTTCAGCCTGCTTCAAGATTTGTAAATTTGTGTTGATTTTCAGGTATTCCTCTATGTATAGATTGATCATGCAAGCTGAAATTTCAATTTAGCTGTTACAATGTTTCATTGGATCTGTTTAATTTTTTTTTACTTATATCGAAGTTCAGATAGGTACAGTTTAGAAATCAGGGGATAGAGCCATTACATATGGTATCAGAGGGTGTTTCAAACCCTTTTCCGACCTTATAGGCCCATTAAATTTCCTCTGTTTAAACCAGTCTATGGCTGTCCAATTAAATCTGCTTGAATCTTCAATCTTAGTTATGGAAGATAGACAGATTTTAAGTTTAAATTAACAACTGTATTGTAAGCCTCAAACAGCCGCATTCAATCCCAGAATAAGTGTTTGATTACTTGCAAGAAGAGATCTTGGTTAATCCTGTAGAGGTTGATCTTCAAACTGGTTTTAAACCCTCTGCTTAAACTTCAATGTCCACACCTATGCAAAAGATTGGTTAACGAATTAAAACATCAAATATTCAGAAGTTTTCTGCATGCCTACAAGGTTACTGTCTTTAACATTACAGTCATAATAATTTGGATCCATGGTCACATGGGGAAGCAACCTGGAGATGCCAGAACCGCGTAGGCAGTAGGATGATTATAGATTATAAGCCCTGAAAAAACAGAGGCATATTCAATTTTGTTTGGAATCTTGGTATTGGAGCTGTAGATCGCTTAGGGTGTCTTCCGGGGCCGTCCTGATTAAGGGGGGAACTGTAAAATATAAAATATATATATATCTATAAATGTATTTACACTTGGGCAATAGTTCAGGACGATGCGAAGATATTTCATCTTCAGTTGGTATAATTGACAAAGTCCCTACGTCTGTCAATCCCTGCGCCAGAAATGCAATTCTAAATTCGAAACTATATCCATCATCAAGTGCCGATAACGGTATGCGATTCGGCGGGAGCATAAGACCAGAACTTTCTCCTTGTTACGAAAGACCAGGGGTCCTTTCTCATTGATTACAGCTTTTAGTGGCGATTTCCAGAGTTCGATTGGGACGTTGCAGGGGCCTCTTCTGAGAGTTCCGATGGTGTTGCGGTTGTCTCGGATTTCTTCCACTTCGTACCCATTCACTTCCAACGTAAAGACTGTTTTGTAAGTGCCCTGTAGAATATCAAGAGATCTTTAAAAATAAAAAAAATAAAAACGACCTAGTTAGTTTACAACTAATTAGAGGAAGAAAACTGATATGATGCTGTGAAGATATTCCCTGCAATCTGCCGATGCAAACAAATCCCCGCTAACCCGAAAGCTTCGTTTTCATGCTATTTATCACCGCTCGACTGGGCCTGCGTGAGAAAATTCGAGGAAAACACATGGTATGATTCGTTGTCGAAAGCTCAAAATCCATGTATATTTTGAAGCCACGCTAAACGCCACCGCATATACATTAATCTATCGTGTCGCCCGAGTAAGGATAATCCCTTCTATAGTTTTACATTTATATTTTAAAAAAAAATTATTATTAATAATGCGATATGGTTTCTCTCATTCACATCGGAAAAGGAAAATTTTATTCCTGTGAGATAATATATATGAATTTGTTTAAATAAAAATTGTGCTGTTAGTATTGACCGTTTGTATGTTCGTATAATAAGAAGCAGTGATTTATTAATGGTAGAGAGATAATATATGATTTTAGTGTAAGTGGTTTTATTGATATTTGTAAATATATCCAAATTTAAATGCGCGTTTAAATTTTATTCATAGTATATAACCGTCATGGTAGGGCCGGAGGAGTCGGAACGCCTTGAACTACAGCCGGAAGTTAGCCGCTTGTACTGCCCAACTCCTGCAGCCTCCGCCGGCGCATTATTAAACAGCATCTTCTTAATAATTTCACCTCCGCTTTCATCTAGCCAACGTGCTTCTGATAAAATATTCTTTCTGCTGCCCATTCTCTCTAAATTACTAAATCTCTCACCCTCCTTTCGCTCCAATTCCCCGGCAGAACGGGAGCAATCCGATAGTGAAACTGCCGCGTGTCTCTGCATTCCTTCTCTTAGCGCTCCCAGGCTTTCAATCGCGCCTCCATGCTTGGTAATACTTTTGGAGCAGCATGATCATCACTATTATCCTCTCCACCAATCCGCGTCTCAATGTCTGCGCACGATATTTTGAAGGTATGCCCAAGAGTCCAAGCTGATTTGGGCACGCACATGCCAAAAGAATTCTGACCCGCTCTTCACGCCGCCTGTATGTTTTATATGAAATATTTTATTCTGCCAAACTGCCAGGTATGAACATAACTTTTGGCCAATTTGTTGGCAAATTCACTAGCTACATATTTTTCTCTGAATGGACCCCCTGTATCGCTGGAGTCTCGTAGCATTAAAATGAGAGAGACCAATAGCGTGCCGAACGCTCATTTATAAAGTTGGATGTTTCTAACAAAAGTCTAAGCAGTAAGTCTTGGTATATGGCATGGAATGAACATTAATTAACTAGTGTAGTTGTATATGAATATGAATCACATGGTTAGTAAATGTTGATAATTATTAATCTGGGTATATGGGATGGTATAATTATTAATTAAGGTTGTTCTTTATAAATCAATTTTGGTATATGAGATTGTATGTTTATTAATTAGTGTAATTTAATTGGTTGGTAAATATTTATAATTATTAAATTTATAGTTAAATTTATGTAATTTAAAAAAAAAGAAAAAAATTTCCGTTTGTTATGTAGTGCCGCTAATCAAAGTCCGTGGCCACGTTTATAAAGCCAAGTTTCACACCTTAGTCTACGCATTTTCCGAAAGTTCCATGGTTAATGCTATAACAGTCTGCATATATTAACGATATCCAAAGTTTAATTTTAGTTGTGGAAAGTCACACTTTAGTATATATATAGATCAGATATCACTTCATACGAGACAAGGTTCAGAAGAAAGCAATGAAGCTCCAACATATTCCCACAAATCATCAAGTAGCTAATATTTTGACAAAGCCCTTGGCAAAAGGCAAATTTGAGCCATTCCAAGACAAATATGGATTGGTGCAGAATTCCTTCTTCACTAAGAAGGCATGTTAAGAGTTATAGCTCAAATTGGAAGTTTCGCATATGTTCAATATGAACATGTGAAAAGTAGTTTGAGATATTTCAAAAGTAATCCTATTTGGGAACAAAATATTATATTTTGTAATTCACTTTAATAAAAAAAAAAATGAAAGTCTTATAGTTTGTAGTTAAGACTAAAATTGTATCTCATGCATGACTTAGACTAGGAGTAATCTTTAAAATAGATTCTACACTAATAAATTAAGGCAAGGTAGAAGCTTTCAAACACCCATTTACAATTGAGCAACTGGCCAGCCAAGAGATGGAGAGAAAAGGAACTCAAGGATTCAGGCAGAGGTGAATTTGGGCAACATGCGACAATCAGCACAAGCGCCAAGCAATTTCATACAAGGCAGCATATAGAGGCTTCCTTGTAAGTTTTTCGAGGAATGAAAAATCGATTCAAAGGGGTAATCACCTATGTTGTGAAATTAATTTTATACTTGTGTTGTTTAAAATTCTGGCTATTGTGTGATTGATGCTATGGTCAGAAATTTGATTTCAACATTAATTAAATTCAGCAATGTACTTGTTTGATTGAGATCATAATGGCATTAGTCACCTATGGCTTGAAAATTATCACCACCTCGATCCAATATAAGTGACAAAGGCAATTAAAGAAAAACTAAATCAAGAGACTTAGCACCTGCAATTTATATCCTTTAATGAAGGGCTTCAAAAGAGGGGAGCAATACATGTGGACCACCTGAAAATGGATGAAATATGTAGTGCCAAGGGGGCTTGCTGTGTATCTAGGCACAACAATCTCTGCATATTGTCAATTTTATAATGTCTTAGTCATAGGTCTTTATCATACTCCAACCTTTGTAAAAGTCAACTTGTGTTAAATAAGAACCTGGAATGTGTCATTGAGTGTTTTGTATTTGTTAAATTAAATAATAGTTTTCTTACCACATAAAGCCTAAAGATAGCCTGGACCACGAGCAAGGGCTTTGCTCCTTTTATATAAATAGAAGTCTTCTCCCTCTTGGTGTCAAGCTTATCTATCGATGAAATGTTTCATTTCTCTCAATAGAATCACTTGGAGAAACCTTCCTCCATTAATCCTTTGGATTTGCTTATTCAATCCATCCCTAGATGAGCTGGTGCCCCGAGTCTTTTGTCATTTGTTTTTCATTCCTATCACATTTTCTATTCCTATTTCAGTTCAAATGTGTAGTTGCAATAGCAGAGTGTAGATTTGCATCAAGGCACGAGACATTTAGTTTTGTAACATTTTTTTTTTTTTAAAAAAAATCAAACAAACAAACAAAACAAACAAAACAAAACAGGGGTCTTTATGTTGTAGAGGTCATAACTTTCCACTGTAAAGTCAGATAAAGATGATATTTTGTTAGAATTTAAACCCAGAGATGCTTCTAATAAGTAGTCACTTGTAATTTTGAATCAATGTCAGGGAAATACAGTTGCTTAACGTTGTCTTTCCGTAATGGCCTGAAAACATTGTTCATTCCGGTACCTTCTTCCCAATAGGGCATAGCTTAGTTGGAGTGTCCAGTTGAGGTGTTATTTTATCTGTTGGAAAGTAGATTTATAAATTTTTCATGTGAGTATTTTTAGGCTCAAAACCACTAACAGAAAAGAGAACTCAGAAAATCATCATCAACTTACAAATAATATAAGAAAATCAATTGTCAATTTTTACAGTTTAAAGAAGAAGCCCAAAATCTGATTTCCCCACAAAATTTTAGCTTCAAATTTGCATATGGAATGGAGATCCATTTGATGCAAGTTGTCTTTTATGTTTTGTATCAAACGCTAGATTGAAAAAAAAAATTCCCCTCTCTGTGGCAAGATCTCCTAGCTTTTGTTCAATAAAACTCTTCCTTTTGTGATGAATCCCCTAGTGAGGTTAAGTGAGAAAAAGAATTTAAAGCAGTCATGAGAAAGTGCTGAAACAGAGTTTTCAGCTTGAATCTTCTCCATTAAAAATATTCTCTCTAATCCCACAATAAATTTTGCACATCTACGTAAATGCAATTTATGGTCACATACAAAAGAATCTCACCTCCTTGATTACGATATTCCCATTACTTTGATTAGTAGTATAAGCTTGTAGCATATTTCTAGTACAATGGGTTTTCTCATTAGTGTTACCTATTCTGTAAGCTTTGATTTGAATGAGTACCACCATCTCATATAACAAAAAGGATACAAGCTCATGTTCATGGAATAGTGGTGACTCTATCCTCTTAATGACCTTAGTACTACCTATCTCTACCATTGACCGAGTTCCATATCATAGATTGACTGTACGATTCTATGCATATAGGTGAGGTAAGGGAACATTCACAGTGCTCATTTAGGAGTAATTAGGCATATATGGATACTAAGTACATAGTAATTATGACTTCATGGGATTTTCTCATAATATAGCTTATCATAATAGTGTAATGGGTTATACTATCTGCCAATTTATTCAGTACCATTATGAGATTAACTGTCTTCCATATCTATGGGAACAAAAGGGAAGCGATAGGATGGATACTCACAAATGGCACTCATTATCTAAAATACAGGTATTTTAATAACATACGTATCTACTCATTACTAGCGCAATAACTGTGATCTACTTGATTCTGTTAATTACAGCTATGATTATAACAATGGTTATAATTAATAAGTATTCATGGTAAATACTGATCAATCAGCTTAAGCAACACGTGTATTTGGTAATAACAAGGAGTGTATAACCATAATCAGAGTAAGTGCAATATATGGGTGACATTGAACCGTATGATCTTCATAGCTTACTAAGTGTTATACCATATCTATTTGGATTAGAACTTACACATAAAAGCATGGTTACAAGTGCTCCAAGTGATCCCGTAAGGAACCTATATCGTATATGTACTAAGCTCTTGTAGCTCGTGTTCATTTACTGGTATATCATTACCTATAAGCAAGCTCCATAATAGAGGAGGTGGTAGTGACACGTATTATGCCTAAGATATCACCCTATCTAAGTAGTTAAGCTAATCACAGGTCGTAACCTCATATCATTCTAGTAATCATGCTAACTTAGTCTGTCTGAATAGGGTTCCAATCATGACCTCGCATATAGTTGACCTATGTGTTTCCACATCAATAAGCTCGTACATGTATCTGCTTTAACACATTACGTTGTTTCCATCACTATGAGTAACACCTATACCATTCACTAGTTGAGTATGAATAAGGATAGAAGTAATGGCAATCATAGGCTTGATAAAGGTTGAATCCTATCTGATATAGCTTCTACTCGTATATAAGAGAGACCTTCTTGCTTCACCTAATTCACATGGTATACTTATTATGGAAACAACCATACTTGACCTATAGTAATACACGGGCTTGTTATAAGATACTAGTAGTCAACGTGTTCGTAAAATCAGTATCATATAAGCTATACTATTCAATGGATTCACACGGATTAACATTTTTTTTTTATTTATAAGGGTAATAAAAGCTCTATTAGTATAGAGGTTCATCTCTCACTATGTTTACATACCAAACAGGATAGTGTTATACGAATATGGAGTTAAGGGTAAAGGTTCCATATTCTTTATTAACATATCACTATCTTCATTGATTCCCATTGATTTTATTAACTAGGAAGAGTATGACATAATCAATTACTAGCCTAACTTACAGTTTTGTAATCGTAATCACACAGCCTTCTGGTCATGTATAGAGAGTGGTCGTAGCTTATCTATGAATTTGTAAACTTTATTTTGAATTATCTCATAAGAATGAATTTTTAATGTTCCACCAAGACTCCGGTGCGGGGAGACGCGGGTGCGGGGAGACGCACAGGGGGGACGTGTGGGAGTACCCTGAAATTTTAGGGAAATTTCGGGGGTGCGGGGAGTCGTCGGGGTATATAATTTTTAATTTTATATATATATATATATAATAATAATTCAAGTTCATATTCATTGTTAAATAATACTAAATACTAAATACTAAATTTAAATTCATAATTGAAATGAATAATGACATACATTGATCCATCCTCATCATTGACAATTTGACATTCATTGAATCATTTTGATACATAGTACATACATATTACAATGTACATCATTCATATGACATACTCAGTATTCTAATTTCTAAATTCTAATATTCATCCATAATCAATGATCATTCAATAAATAAATTCAATAATGAAATCTCAAAATACTAAATGGTAAAATACATTGAACCATTATTCCATATCATTCATCATTCATCATTCTACAATCTACAATGTACATTGATTTAAAAAATTAAAAATTAAAAATTAATTTCATCATTCATCATTCTACTATTCTAGAATCGAAATTGAAAGCAAATTAAAAACAATGAACATGTTAAAGTCTAAATAGTAAAAGTCTAGAAGTAGATAATATCATGATTCATAATAGACAAGTTTCAAACTCAAAAATAGTTAAGAGTAAAGAGTCTTCAGTCTGAGGTCATCAACTAAAAAGTAAATACTATAAATGGATAATGAGCATTGAAAATAAAATCAATATCAAGGACTCAATCTCAATGATTGGTCCTCGACATCCATCTGCTGCATGAAGTCATCGGGACCATCAATGGGAATGTCGGTATCTGAGTCAGAGTCACTCTCTTGAGTAACCAACGGAACTACAACCAAACCATGTTGCAGCTCATTTGGTCCATCCTCATCATCTATCTGTGCAGTATCCTCTGGATCCACGTCCCATCGTGTTGCCGGTCCCTTCCGATACTCTGGTGTCTTCCTATGTGCAAGACGTAGAGAACTGTGCACTGCAACTAGCTTCTCTGCTCTCCTAGAGGAAAGTCTATTCCTCTTGATAGAGTGGATGAAGCTATATGTGGACTAATTCCTCTCTGCTGCAGAGGAACTAGCAATCTGAGACAATAAGCAAATAGCAAGTTGTTGGATCTCTGGAGTCTCATCCCCATGCATGGTCCACCAACCAATGGGGTCAAGCTGGCCTAAATCATTGCG
Source organism: Pinus albicaulis (assembly GCA_034641835.2). Lineage (NCBI taxonomy): Eukaryota > Viridiplantae > Streptophyta > Pinopsida > Pinales > Pinaceae > Pinus > Pinus albicaulis. Next base: position 417,846,278 of record CM076578.1, read on the forward strand.
ATCTTCCCTTGCATCATGCTTGTTGAAGGGACCACTGAGACTTGCAAATTGCATCCATTGTCTCCTGATTGTTTTCCCTTCTTCTGAACTATACATCTTTGTAATGGCAGCTCGAAATCCCTTTTTGACCTCAGGATCTTCAATGGGAAGAATTCTACCAGTCCTTGGCACATACCATGTTGGGTTGAGAGCATATGCTGCCATGTGCAAAGGTGTATTCATTTGATCCCACCTACGCTGAATAATGGGTCGAATCTGGGTCGTATAAAACTCTAAGGAAGGGTCTTTCTCATGAATGGCCACCCTTACTTGATCCAACATACTATCAAAAGTCTCATAGATTTCTCCAAGAGTAGGAGAATCTGTGTCAGTGTAGCGAATGACCTCAACTACAGGACGTAAGAGTGACACCAAATAACCACAATCTGTCCACCAATCATTATCCAATATCTGAATCCTGATTTTCTTCCCTTCCTCTGTTTTGGATTCTGCCCATCTATTCCAATCTGAAGTCACAACCATGGCCTGCAATGCTAACTGCACCTCCAACATCCTCTCTAATAAAAGAAAATAACTAGCATATCTGGTATCAGTAGGCTTGAGGAATTCCTTCCTCGAATGAGCCCTGTACATGGCTAAAGAGGTGTGGTGATTGCAAATAAACATTTGCACATTTCTTGCAGCTGTCACCAAGTTAGATACCCACTCAATTTTGCCAATGTCTTTCAATGCATTATTGAGCGCATGCACACAATAAGGGGTCCAGAAAAGATGCTTGTATTTACTTTGAATCATTAATCCTGCTGATCTACACACTGCTACTGCATCTGTCACAACCTGTACCACATTTGTAGAGCCAACCTCCTCTATAGCATCATGAAGAAGCTCAAATTGGAACGCTGCATCTTTGCGCTTTCCAGAACAATCAATAGCTCTAAGAAAGAAAGGCCCATTTCGGCAAGTAACTATGATGTTGATAAGTGGGTGTTTGGTAATGTCTGTCCACCCATCCATAACAATAGAACAACCTTCCCTCACCCATGTCTGCCTCAGATTTTCCTTTTGCACATTAATATTGCTCACTTGCCTTTCTAATATCACTGTCCTCAACTTATGTTCACCCGGGGGCACATATGAGGGTCCTGCTGCTGCAATTTCCTTGACCATTGCCTTGTAGTAAGGAGAATGAGTAGCATGGAAAGGAATGCCATTGGCAAAAAGAAATTTGCCAATGGCATCATCTGTATCATCACGGTTCAACTTACTATACATCCCTGCAAGAGTTGGTCCCACTGCACAAGAACGGGAACTCTTAGTCCCAATAGGAGATGGTGGAGGCATATTGATAATTTTCCTATTTTTTAAATTTCTTTTGGAGCTTGTGGCTTCATCAAAATTTTGTTGAGCTTCATCCATGAATTTTCTACTTGCAAAGGTGCCCTTTGCATCTGCTGCCATTTGCATCCTCAAGAGCTCTGATTTTTGCAATATGGTTAATTTTGTGCATATGCTAACCCCTTTGCCACCTACACCCAAAAGATGCATCTTGATCCAACTATAACTGCCAACCCAAGAATGACCACAAACATTGCATTTCCAACGGCGTGTCCCACCTCTTTGTTTCCCTGGTTTTGGTTGGGTTGAATAGTCAGTCATTTTGCTAGCATATAACAAAAGAGGTTTCATTGGATTAAATGTGCCATTTGCATATTCTGCCAATGCCCTTGATGGGGTTGCACTTGCAGGTGATGCGGTTGTGGGTGTAGGAGTAGCTGGACTACTGCCATGGTGATGGGTTTCATTAATTGCAGATGCCAATGGATTTTCTGTTTGATGAGTGTATTCATTATCACTATCAGTGTCACTGTGGCTGCTCATGCTGTCCTGATCACTCATTATACAGTTGTTGCTTGCCGTGTTTTAATTTATTTTGCAAATTTTTTAAGTTTTTCTACCCTGCATGAAAGATTTTTTTAAAAAATTAAATTTTAAAAATTTAAATTTTAATGGAATACAATGTACATCTTCTGTTTTTAAAATTTAAATTTCAAACAATAAAAATCACATCAAAATGAAAAAATTTAAAAATATCTACGTTCTGTTTTAAATTTTAATTAAAAAATTTTAAATTTAATTTGTAAATACCTGTTATCAAGCTGCGTTGGTGGTGGAGAGGGCCGGGCTGCAGTCGGGCGGCCGGGCGGATAGGCTGCAGGCGGGCGGGCGGCCATGCGGCAGTCGGTCGGGCGGGCGGGCGGACGGTCTGCAGTCGGTCGGGCGATAAGCGGGCGGCTACACGGCGGAAGAGCAGCAGTCGGGCTGCAGTCACCAGTGGGAGGGCCAGCTGCAGTGGGTGGGCCGACGGACGAGTTCCCGCGGGCGACTTTAACCACTGGCGGTGGTGGCGCTGTGGCGGCGGCGGAAGAGCAGCAGACTAGTAGTCGGGCTGCAGTCTGTAACCACTGGCGGGCGACTGTAGTCTGTAACCACTGGCGGCGGTGGCGCTGTGGCGGTGGCAGAAAGTTGAAACAGCGACTGTTATAGACTCGAGAGTTGAGAGTCGAGACTTGACTATGGCGGCACGGTGGGAGGAGCACGAGCAGTCGGTTTGTTGAATGAATGGGTCGATAGATAGGTTAGAAGTTATTTTAGTTTAGGTTTTAATTTGTTTAATTTTTATTTTTAATTTTTTAATACACATAATTAAATTTTTTTTTTAATATAAGGGTTTATTAGGTAAAGTTGGGGGTGCGTGACTCCCCTCAAAAGGGGACGCCTAGAAGCTCGTTTTTCAGGGGAGTCCCCCAGAAACTCGTTTTTTGGAGAGTCGCGACTCCCACACTGGGGAAACGCACCCCCCTGCTACTCCCCAAGACTCCCCAAAAAGGGTGCGTGGGGAAACGCACCCCCATGAGACTCCCTGTCCCGGGTGCGAGGGGTGCGAGGGGTGCGCGCACCCGACCCTGGGAGACGCGACTCCGTGGAAC